>VXBQ01008252.1:4648-19275 GCA_013400175.1 Phainopepla nitens | reverse complement strand
ATCATCCACGTGCTTCAAAGAAGTCCCTTACAATGCAGGTCTTGACTGTACATTTCAGTGGAACAGAAAAAGAACCTGTCTGAGCCATAAACATGACTGCTCCTTCCAGCCCTTCATTTATCTAGAAAACAAAACAGAAAAAACCCTCAAGTCATTTCAGAAGATTTAGCCTCTGTAGTCTGATGAAAAATATTTTCACTCATTCTTTGAGTACCATGTTAAAATGTAACTTCAGTGATTCTGTGTTTCCACTTTGAAACAGTCTTTGTGACAGCCTGGTTAACTTCAGCTGGGCAAGATTATAAATGTTTGGAAATTTGCTCTCATTTGGAGGCATTTTATCAAATGTGCCCTCAGAATTTGCCTTATGGAAATTTATCAGAGCTGGAACATGCACACAGCTGTCCATGAACAACAGTAGCTCTTCTAAAAATGTAGTTTTTTTCCTTGTTAGCAGCTAAGAAATGTAATTAATGGTGGTTTTAATCAGACTAGTGGTCTACACTAGGATTCTCCTCACTGTACACTTACCATTGGCTTAAATGTCACCAGAAATTCACAGGACATCCCAGAAAACATTTTGCCAGGTGGGTCAAAACTATGGAGATAATGAAGATAAAACTCCAAATTAAAGCTGTGCATGGAACACCCAGCTCCTGCTCTGGTAACAATGGCAGATTTTCTTTTTTCCCCTCACTTGGACTAATTATCAGAAAAGTCAGAATGAGTGACAGATTAATGAAAGGCTACAGAACCCTGCTGCAACTGGGAAACAACAAAGGCTGATTCTTTATTAAGGTTTTATTCAGAAAGACTCAGAAGTGCTTTTAAAAGGCAAGACAGGGACTGTAGCCAAGGAGGTGAAGCTGAGGCCCAAAATCAGCAAGAACAGGTTGAACTGCCCAGTCAGATAATTAGGAAGCAACTTCTTCAATTATCCATTTTAATGTTGCTCTGTAACATCTCCCCTGTCCAAACCCAAGGAAGGAGCTGCAAATGACTAGAGAATGTGCTGCTTGTTGCCAGCTGTATCAAAATTATCTTGAATAGAATCTGCCACCCATTTCATGGTCTGTGTGAGGCAGGGAAAATGCCCATCAGGAGACAAGACATCACAGCTGCACTGTAAATGAAATTATTGAGGCACTCCTGGAGCCCTGCTCTGCCTGGCAGAGGAGCCAGAGGAGATAAGGAAGTGTTGTCAGCCACGGGAGCCCCTAAGCCAAGGGAGACACAGAGCACACTCACCCTTCTCAGCTTTATCAAAACAAATTTAAACTCAAACCAAAGCAAAATGGAAGATTTTCAGAAAGAGAAACACTCCAGAATTCAGGAGCTTAAAATATGGACAGGGAGTAAGCACCTGCATCCTGACCTGAACAGATCCCTGCCAGTTTCTCCTGAGAATGACTTTAAGGAATGGTTCTTTATTTCAAATGTTACCTTGATAAAATAGCTCAGATTTAGAGCACAAACACACAAACCCACACAGAACCAGTCTGCTAAGGAGAGGCTCCATTGCTTGGGGTGTAATAATGCTCATTTTGACCACTAGAATAAAGCTTTTTATCAGCAAATACAGTGCTGTCACTGATAACAGCTCTCAAGTGTTATGCCTGTAAATACCTGTGCACTGATTTCGAGGACAGTCACACCATGACAGTGTAGATGTGCTGGGCCTTTTCAAAATACCTGGCAAAACTGTTTTGTAACAAACAATTTATGTCTGGTTCTACCTGAAATAAGCTTTGTACAGTGCAGGATCAGTGTCCACAGGTCTGTGCTCTGCTGCTCAAATCATTAATAACATGACAATGGAGAATAAAATCTTAGGTTAATTTTGCTAGCTATCCAGCTGGCAAATGTATGGATAACCAATTTAATTTTAAAAAGCTAATTGATTTATCAGACATTGAGATATCATTCACAATTCCTGGCGTTTCACTTGTATTTGGAGAGTATTTGAAAGGCAATTACAGCAAAGAAAGATTTAGGCCTTTCAAAAAGCATTGTTTCATTTTTGGTCACAAACCAGAGGTGCTGATTTACCATATGCAATTGTCCAACATACTAAATAAAAAAAAAAAATCAATATTTGAGAGCAGGAAACCCTCATTCTGTCGGATTAGTAGCTTCAGGCTTTGTCACAGAAATCAAACACGTGTAAGTGGGTCAAAATTAAATCCTCACACGTGATTTTGAACCAACCAGAGCTACCCAGGGAGTCAAGCCCCAGAGCAGGTTTGGGAGCTGAAGGGCTCTGCTGTGTCCTGCTCAATTATCCTTCAGGCTGGGAATGAAGTGCTCCACACCCTTCCCAACCCTCCCACAGCAGCTGGATCCAGACTCCACAGCTCTCCAGGGAGCTTGTTCACTCAGGAACTCTCTGCTCACATCCTGGGGGCTCTTGTAGGGACAAAGTGGGCAAGGAATGGCCTCACCTTGGCCCATCCTGTCCTCCTCAGACGCTCCAGAAATTCCAAGTGTGGTTTATCCCCACAAGGCCAGTGGGCAGTGAGCTGGGAAAGGAGCTCTGGAGTGTGGAATCACAGTGCTGAAACAACTTGTTTATTCACTGGGCTGTCACTAAACTGTCCCACAGGTGCCTTCTCCACAAGGGTTGAAACCTGGACTTTCTCTGTAAGCCAAAGGAGGTCACCTCCATGTCTCCTATTTGTCCATGAGCTTCACTTACACACAGGAGCTTCAGCATTTTCTCACTTTTAGGCAAGACTACAATACATTTTTTTTGTTTGTTTCACAGAATTCCAGGTAAATAAATTCTTTTCATTACTTCATTTTTTTAGAGAAATACTAATTTTTACAACTTGCCTTTTATATATTTAAAGGCTCAGTCCAGCTCCAGAGAGAGCTGGTGTCTGAATTCTTAAAAAGAAACATTTTGTAGATACCTCCTTTTGTTTATTTATAAACAGTGAGATAAAATTATCAGTATAGTTACACTGAGATTAATTTGCAATCTCCCAACTAGACACAGTGCTTCATTACATAACCTGGCAGCAGGATTACAGGAATAGATTGATGGCAAACATCACACAATTGCAATTTAAGTGCTCTTCGCTCTGACATTGATTTCCTTTCTTTCATCAGTTTTTTTCCCTTCCTTTTCTGTCCAATTAAATTTTGTTTATCTCAAGCCACAAGTTTGACTTTCCCCCCCCCCCAGTTCTCTCCCCCATCCCACTGAGGAGGGAGTGAGGAGCTGTTCTCTGGAGTTTCTCTGCCTGCAGGGTTAACTCATGACAAGCAGAAATTTCAGTTGCTGCAGAACTGGGTTCCAGCTCTTGTTGTGGTACAAAGGTAAAACAAGTCTGCAATTAATTTACTTACTGAACACTGATGAAGTCCTTGAGGCATTCACTGATTCCCACCAGCCTGCAGTAATTAACACTGTAGGATGCATTTGTCAAAACTATCTTCTTTTTGTAGATTTGACCAACATCAAAATCCTTGGAATGCCAAACAAACCAGGTGAATGTCAGAGACATGATGTCATGCTGGTGGTCTAAGTGAGTTATTAACAGTTTTGTTAACTAACTGAGATCTACCTGAATGGGAGTCACCACTTCTTTAAGGACATTATTTTACAGTAACAATGTATTTACAAACAATATACAAGTACCAATCATGCTGCCCTTCAAAAAGCACACAACACAGTCCAGCAGGAGGTTTCATCATCTGCTCACCTTTCTGACAGTATTTAAACTCCCCTAAGAAAAGGAAATATTTTAAAATTTAGATAGTAAAACTAATCAGTTTATTTAATCTATTACTTAACTAAGAGATTGTCAGAGAAAAAGGCAAGAGCTGTTTCAAATTTCACTACAGACCCATTAAAGGCTGCAACAGAATTTGGATCAGGACATTGGGATTTACCTCCAGCAGATACCTCTCTACAATTCCATGCAGAATGGCCACTGACCTTGAAATGAATGCAGCTGGGTTTGCTGTGGAAAGCACAGCCCTTCTGTTCCTGAGCAGGCACAGTTTGCTTGTGAAGAATTCCAGTTTGGAGTCTCTCCATTTTTTTCTCAGCCATTTGTTTCCTCATGGCCCTTATAGCCAACTGTGTTGGATCTTCTGCTTTGGGCACCTAAAAAGGAGCATGCAGGAAAGCCACCAGATCTGTGTGTGAACACAGAATCTGCAGCTCCAGTAGAAAAACCTGCAAAAGGAATCTTCCAGCACCTGGCCAGCCTTTGTCTGGCTCTCTCCAGTCAAACTCAGCATCCCAACCTCAACATGAAGAATTTAATGGCTTCTCAGCTGTCTGTTCTGCAGTTTATCATCACCCAACACACAACATCATGTTTTTCATGGCAGAACTAGCTTTTCTGCACTTTAAGGTTTTTTTTTCCCCTCAACTTATTAAACATTGAGAAAAAAAATCAACTGACTTCACTGGAATGTTTCAGTCATGGTCCAGTGCTTCTCCATGCAAGTCTAGGAATATATAATGACATGATTTCTTTTTGATAGATTCTGAAGTTTTTTTAAACTTATACAATTACACATAATGTGATTTATGTCTTCACAGATTTCTGAACTAAACCTGAAGTACTGCTTTCTCTTTGAAGGAACAAACTCCTCCAGAATAGTGTCAAACAGCAATGACTGATGATATTCTCACACCTGAATTTCTGCATCTGTATAATAACATATTGTCTGCATTTCAACTGCAAAATACACAATTACTGGTTTCAAGCAAGGTTCTTTTCTGTTTGTAATGAGAGATATCACAACATTTACCTTGTGCAAGTCATATTCCTGACTCCAAAGTCCTGGGAACTCTGGTACCAGGAGGGTCTTGTCCCTCTCTGTGTCCTCATCATCACTTTCCCAGAGCACATCCTGGGCTCTGTTCTCAGAACTCTCTCCTTGAGGAGCAGTTCCCTCCCCAGCCAAGGAACAAACTGATGGAGAGCGCCATGACTTTGGTGAAAGAACATAAGTTTTGAAGATACAGTTAAAAATTACTAGAGAACAGTTACTTCAACAGTTCCTGAGGAGGTGTTTTAAAAACACAAAAATTACAGATCTTTGGCTTTTGGCCTCTTGGCCTTTGGCTCAGAGACCAAAGATGACAACTTAGGCCAATCCCCTCTTAAAACACTGAATACAGACAAGATCTTATGTTAAAAGTCACTATATTTCCTTCAAGAAAAAGGAAACTAACAGATACTAAGAGATCTGATGGGGAATTTACTCTCCACTTGTTCTCTGTTGTCTCATGTTTGGATGTAGCCTGTGCTATTTTTAAACAGAATTCAATGACCTGCACATTTAACGAAACAAAACAAAACAATCTAAAGAGAGCTCATTCCTAGGCCTTTGATTACCTCTGATATTTCTCCATCTGCATGTTTGCAGGTCTCCTCACTTTGCCAGGCTTCCCCACTCTGCAGTAAAGGATCCTCAAGTTTACCACGAGCCTTAACTGCCTTAGTAGGGGACTGACTTTTTCTCTGCTTGTGAGTAGAAGCTTTTTCTTGTAAAATTCGAGACACAATCTCAATTTTTCTTGACTTCTGCAGTTCTCTAAATGCTCTGTAATCCAAAGTTGTGAGAAATATTAACCCAGCCATGGTTGCTTACCAATAATATTAACTACAACCCAGTTCCCTTGGAGCCTTTTAGCTAAATAGCAAGTCTTTAAGTTGGGTTCAGTGGTAATTTGTGCCAAGACACCAAGTGATTCAGAGGCTGTTTATACATTTTACAGACTAAATATACTCAGTTAGAGTGTTTTAGAAGGCTGATACAGACTTTCACGGTGTTCAGGGGAGGAAGAAGGACAGTTACTTCATGTTTCCAGTTCAGGGTCCCTGACCTCCCCTCCTGAGGATCACGGCACACCCACAGAGCTCTGGTGCTCCAGCACCCCCAAGGCAGGAGCTCAGGGCAGCAAGAGCAGGCTGTGCAAGTGTCACACACAGAGTGGGAGAGGGAGTTCACCCCCTCCAGGCACCATCAGAGATGTTCTGCCTTCAGGATCTGACTGAGCTCCAGGGAGCAGGCAGAGTTTGACATGGATATGATACTCACTCTTTCTTTTTTTCGTGTTCTTGCTGTCGTTTATGAAGCAGCATTTCCCTGGTAACATTGCCTCCTTTTGCTAGGATGGCCTCCCTCATTTTCATCTCCTCCTTCTCTGCCTCCAAGGCCTTTGCTTTGTTCAAGATCTGGAGAGTTTGGAGCCTTTCCTATGAAAGTCACACAAACCAGTTCCATATTTGATTCACATATTAAAGAATATAAAACAGAGAATCTAATGCTGGTCCCCTTATCCAAGTATTCCTTTATGGTGGATGTCTCTGAAGCTGAAGGTATTGTCTGTAATATTCTCTGTAGTCATGGGGTGCTGAGATGCACAGAGCTCTCACTAGGTCCAGGTTACTTCTCTACCCTTCCAGCCTGCCCCTGCAATGCTGCTCAGTGAAGGAGTGTGAAAAGTTAACAGTTCTAAACAAATCAGGATTAAATTAAGATCATTCCCTCAGATTCTACAGAACATAAATAGAAAAGCAAAGCAGCATAGCTCAGAAATTCCTAATTTATACTATTTAAATTCTCAAATAACTGTTTTTCTTCCATATGTTTTCTCCATGTGGAATATTTCTGCATTGGGATCCAAATAACTGGAAATCCTTCTGGCTGAACTTCCAGAGAACTTTTTTTAGTATGCATTATTTCCCAGAGAGTTCCCCTCCCAGAACAACTAGACTGTTGACAGAATAAACTGCATCAGCAGAAGTGTCAAAACCTGCCCACAGAGATCTCCTGCCACCCCTGCAGTGGTTAAACTCTCCCCAGAGGCAGGGGGTTTGGTCAGTGATCTGATCAAAAACCACCACACAGCCCTGGCAGGCAAACTGAGCTGACTTGCACTGGAACCCAGCAGTGACTTCATCCCCAGCCCAGCCCAGCAGCCGTACCCTGTTGGAAGTGATGCTGGTTTTCAGGGAAAGCACAGCTTGTATCCTTCTCTCCATATGCTCCTGAGCTTTCACTTCTTCCTTTGCATTTTTTTCATGAATTCTGTAAGCAAAGTGAAATCTTTCAGGCTCTCATCCTGGAAAGCTCTTGGTATTAGAATGTCTGAGCTGCCAAGGAGTAAGTGCCAGTGTCCCCAGGTCTGCTGGGAAGCCCTCTTTGGTGGGCACTGCCCGTGGGCACAGGGAACAGCTGGAGACTCCTCCAAACACGGCACCACTCGAGCTCCAAGTGCCAACAGGTTTTCAAATATTTTGCTCAACAACTCTAATTTTTTTAACTTTTGGATATGAAGAATGTGTTTCATGTTATGACATATGACTGGCTGCTAAAATAAAGAATTCAGGTGTTGCTCATACAAGCAATATCTAAACCTTATGTAGCAAGTTTTTACAAGCCAAGCACATGTATCCACACTAAAAATAAAAAAAAAACTCTACAAAACCTTTTTTTACACCTTAAAAACTCTACAAGATGGAAATATGTGGGCAGGAATCAAACCTGGGAATATTCCAGCTAATATAATGGGAAACCAGGAAAAAAATTAAGATTGATATGTTTGATACATTTGTCAAAAGAAAAAAACATTTATTTGATTTTGTTTTTCTTAACTGTGATCAGTTTGTACACATCATCTAATAAAAATAAATCAGCACAGAAACAGCACAATTATTTCAATCATTTTCCAATTAAGTCCTAATATTTATCTATTAGGATATATTTGCATATATGTAAAAAGAAGTAACAAATGTTCAGTTTCTTCAGCAGTAAAATAATTCAACACCAGAGTAGTAAGATGAACATAAGCCTATGAAAGAACACTTAATTTAAAATCAACCAGAACAGGAGCACAAAGAAATGGCCCATCAACCCACTGATGCTTTTTTACCACATTTCTGAGGGGACACAGAATGGAACAGGGCAGGTTTCAAACCTGGATTTTTGTCATCCTACTTCAGTTAATGGCACACACACATACACAAAATGCTTCCAATCATTATCAATGCCTCCAAGTGCTCAGAGCCCTCATGATAAAGACTCCAGGGAATCTGGAGGCCATGCTAGGCCACTGAGTGGATTTTCTTCTTTCCAGGTCCTTTTTTGCTCTGTAAGATCTCAATGCTTCCCCACACTGTACCTGGCACGAGATTTCCAGTGCAACAGAGGACACACCTTGCAGAAAAATCATTATTTTTCAAAGACTGGGGGATAAAGTCTTGCCCAGCAGAGAATGTCCAACAGGAAAGGAGTGGAGGCCCACCTTGCCATGCTTTGCCTCAGGAAGCAGACTGCTTTCTCATGGTTCCTTTTGGCATCCTCGAGGAGTTTTTTATTTCTTTCTTCACGTTTTCTCTGGGCTTCCTCCTCTCTTCTGCAAAACACAGACAAACTAACAGTTGCAGCAGGACTAAAGAAAATTTGATTCCAACACAATGAGACCTCAGGGTGGGGTTGAGGAGTTTATGAATATGTGCAGGAATTGGGACATTTGTCTGCTCCCCACATCCCCCATATTATATACAAAGTGATAAACTTCCCAAAAGCCACAGACTGACACACTTTTGCTCTGCTTTTGGAGAGCACTTTTGTGCTTTTTGGTGTCTGCTTCTGCTCCAGGAAATCTCAGTGAACTTCACCATAAGTCCAGAAGGTCCTGGAGGCCAACAGCACTGCAGACCCATGCAGTGAGTCTGACCCAGCAAACCTCATTTCCTATGATAAAATCCCTGCATTTGTAGTTTTTGTCATTAACAAGTTTATTCCCATAGATCAGAACTCTGCCTGCATAACTGCAAGGCTGTGGCCAATTCTTATTTTAATTCCATTTCCTCGTCAAATATTCCTGAAGCACACCCAGCTCAGACACACAGTGGCAGCAGTATTTGAACTAGCTAATCTCAGCACCTGCAGCAGAGAATTGGCTGGAAATAAAACAAGAAAGGCAGCAGGCTCTGAGGCTCTTACTTCTCTCGAGCCCGACGTGTTCCTTCTGCTTGCAGGGCTGTTATTTTTTCCTTCCAAATCCTCACTTTTCTCTCCTCCTGGTACTGCATCTGTAGCTCCTCCTCATCTTTCTGAAGTTGTTCACGGGGGATGTTGTATTTTCCCTGCTCAGTTTCTATCTGCCACAGCTCGAACCTTCAAAAAAAAGTGTGAATTGTTTGCACTGGAATACTGATATTCTTTCACTTTGAGGTGATAGATTGAGTAGGGAAGGCTCTATGGGGAAAATAAACATGTAACCATGTTTTCTTTTATTATTTTAAAACGTATTTTGAATCAGACCCTTTTACTAACACAAGTATTCCAGACTAAGGCCCATCTCCAATAGCAGATCCCTTTCAAAGACATCAAAAATATTGCCCAAAAAAAAGGTAAAATACCTAAACCTCAAGTTTGTGTTTCTCCCATTTACCTAGAAGAAAATACGAAAATCAAGAAAAATTCTAAAAATAGCTTTTTCCTTCAACAATAAATAACTTCAGGGACAGGCCACAGCTTTTATTCTTCTGTGCTTTGCTGAAGGAACCAGATATGATAGAGCTGAGTACATTAATCTGTTCTGTGTATTGCTAATCACACAATAAACAAGTCAAGCATTTTAAAGCTATTACACAACACTGCAGCAGAACACACTGTATCCTGGTTAACCACTTGGCTAATCACAGCTAGAAGCTTGTGCCTGTGTGCCTCCTTTGATGTACCTGTGGTACCAAAATAAAAACACACTCACCTGTTGCCTCCTGCAAAAGACAGTTTTACTCTGTCTGATATAAGGAAGCAATTTATTATGTGTGAACAATCAATTACAAGCAGCAACATTAGCTTGGCATAAAAATACACAGTAGTGCTACAATGTCTCCATCATGCTCATTTTCTACCCTTTCCTTTATGCCCTATAAAAACACTAAGAGGCATAAATTACAAGTATTTATGCTCATGCACAGACAGATTTACTTTAGTCCAGCTTATTTTACATTTCAAATGAGACAATTTATGCACCTCTCATAATAAAATCAAAACTTTATTTACACATGCAAAACTAACTTGGGAACTGAGCCACAGCACCCAGCTCTGTCAGGAATGAACCATGCAGGCCGAAAGTTGCTCTAGAACGATGTAGTTCAGAATTTACAAGCAACTTCTCTACTGATTAACTTTTGAATCCACCCAACAGCGTATGAGGATGTAATAAAGATTGATTCCCTTCACAGTTTGTTGATTCCCTCACTTACAAGTTTTGCTTTAGTGTCAGAGCAAGTGTGAGCTCCAGCTCCTTCTCTGTCTCCAGCTCGGTGCACAGGCGGCGGCTCACGGCCTGCAGGCGGGACACGGCTGCGCTGGACACGTCAGGGAGGAAGGTCAGCACAGCCCCCTTGCAAGACCAGCAGCAATAAAGCACAGCTCTAAGGGTCACATTTATTCATCAGAATCCCTGCAATTTATGCAGCCTCTTGTTTAACATTCTGAGTGTCCAGTCTCGAGGCAGAGCTTTCTTTAAACTCTTACACATTGGTTGAAAGCAACAGATGAGAATTTCGAAAGCACTGACCACATGCAACTATTCAAAAGCACTGACCACAAATGCAACTATTCACTTCTCAGACTGATAAAAGTAGTATTATTCATGCAGATAAGCGTAGGTGAACCTAGAGAACCTAGAGTGATTTTGCTTTTAAAATGGTACTACAATATTCCATACACTTAGCCTACAACTGCAGCATTCCCACACAGCTATTTTCCTTCTCTCCCCAGGAAAACTAGCAGACAGTGTACTACAGGATCCACAGACAGTGGCCTGACTGTACTTAACATAAACTCCCATCCTCTAAATGAAAATTGGATCTTCTACCTGCAGCTACTCCTCTAAATTCAACACTTCTGTATTGGCATTGGTAGTGCTAATGGCAGCCAGGATTTGCATTATTGCAAAAACACAAAGACTTTGAACTTCATAAGCCAGAAATCTATCAAGCCTTCTCACTCCACTAGTCACTTGCTAAATGTAAGAGATTGGGAGAATTGCTATTTTTTCCATATCTAGACCTCTCCATGTGACCCATCACAAGGATAAACACTGCACTGCTTCTCTGTCTTTGCTGGGATTTGTTACTGTCTCTGAGATCCCACTTGCACCACCTCAGGAGGCTCATTTGCATCAACTCATCAGGTTTTTTTAAGCAGCTCTCCCATTCTGGCAGTTAACCTGCCTTCCTTTCTCTCATTCATGGCTGCTCTAACCTGGAGATTAACACAGGTTAGAAATGCAGCTGCGAAGTTTGTTCACAAGCCTCTGGCTCCTGGTACACAAGCCACCCACTGCTTTCTATTTAAACCAAATGTGAAGAGTACAGTAAATTGCCTCCCACTTGATAGCACAAGTGTTTCAGAGCAGCTCCTGTATGCAGAGCTACTCCTGACAGGCATTCCTGCATTCCAGAACAACACAAGGAAGGACTGGTGCATGTATGTGTGTGTTTATAAAAATATACACACACACAGAGATATAAATCCTGACTGAGCAATCGCCACAAGCAAAGCCATGACCTCCAGGGTGCCACAGCACCTTGATTCATCAGACTCAACAGAAGATTGAGACCCTGACAGACATAACTGACAGCAGTGGGCTAGGCTGATCTAATACCTGTTGTTACATTTTAAAATAGATGCCTCTTTCCTACCCATTCCCGAGTTTCCACCTCTTTCTGCTCTATCTCATTAATTACACACAGATGAACATAGTGGATGCCTGTAATCCTTGGCATCCAGAAATACTCTACCTACACATTGCCAGCCTCCTCCTCTCTCTCTATTTCCATGTCTACATGATCCAGCTGCTTTGCCAGCATCTTGCTCCGCAGCCGACAGGCACTCAGCGTGTCACTGCAAGAAACCAACACAGCATTTATGTTTCGTAGGTTCTTTTCCCAGTGGAACTCTTCTTTTTGGGGGCAGGATTCAGAGCCAGGATTCCTGTCAGATACATAGGTCTATAAGGATTTATGATGGACACAGGACCTCAGTATTTGCTGGTGATTTGTGCTGATTGGTTTATGTTTGCTTAAATACTAACCTGGTTCTCTGGACTGCCAGTTCCTTTTGCCTGAGCTTGTCATCGAGCTCTTGGAGGTTTCTCTGTGAGGCTGATATGCGAATTTTGTCTGCAGACCTCAGAGGCTGAATGTTACCAATGTTGGCCAGAAAGTGTTCTGAGCTTTGCCTTTGGGTTGGAACACACAACCAACAAAGAAACAAAATGCAAAACTCTAGTTATGTGAAGTTTGTCTGGCATCCTTATATCCTTGCTTTCTGTTGTATTCTAGCAGAGCTGTTACAAATAAGACCATTATAAATAAGGAGGAACATGAACACAAACAGCACAGGAAGTCTGCATTCATGGACTTAAGCCAGGACTTTCAGTATTGGATACCCAACGTTGAACACTGATACCCTCATTTAAAGCACTAATGATGTGTCTTTGTTTTAAAATGCCTGAGCTCCTCTTGATCCCACCTTGGCTTTGCAATTTTGGTGTTCCTGAACAATAGTTTACAATTTTAACAGGAACATTTTAAACCAGTTTAAGACATGTCATACACAGCTGGTCACTCAGCACCACAGAGGAAATTCTCTTTGAACTGGAACAAGGTATTTACGTGCTAGCATCAGACTGGTCTCCAGCATCTTCAGAACTGTCCTTGTTTTCCATCCTGCCACCATCATCCAGCTCTTCTTCCAGCTCATATTCTAGCAGATATTGAAACAACAGCTTAATAAAGAGACCTTGAATTTTAAAATGCAAAGCTTTCTATATTTGCTGTCCAGTCACAGCGTGGAGAACCAGAGATGACATTTTATTGCATTATGCATTGCACATTAAAAAATTCATATGGCAAAACACACAGGACTCTTAAACACCTGCACATGGACAGGAGAGTGTTCCCTGCTGTCATGTGGAAGTGTCACCAAGAATCCCATTTATGTGGGAAAGTCCCAGCCAAGAACAGGGAGGGGAACTAGGGAGGATAATGTATTGTCAGGTTCTGGCCAATGACCTAATATGTTTATCTTGCATTAAGTTTACATTAATGTCAGTTTTTTGTGAGTTATCAAAACAATTCATTTTCACCTTCCCAGGGTTCTTCCACATCAGGGAGCTGACCAGCTGCATCTTCTTCTTCTTGTTGTCTTTGTTCTTCCTCTTCTTGTTCTTCTCCCTCTTTTTCTCTTTCTTTTACCTCCTCCTCCTCTTCTTCTCTTTCTTCTTCTCTTTCTTTTTCCTCCTCCTCCTCTTCTTCTCTTTCTTCTTCTTCCTCTTCTCTTTCTTCTTTTTCCTCCTCTTTTTCTTCTTCTTGTCTTTCTTCTTCCTCCTCTACAAACACTAGAGGAGATATTTGCTGTTCTCCCTCACTACAACTGATCTCACGATCTTCCATGCTGACAGTTCTTTCCAAATGACCAGACTGAATAAAAAGAAGAACATCTTTTACACATCAAATGTCCCACAACTTGTAATAGTGGTGACTCTCTCTGGAGGTGAATTCACAGCATTCAGTACATACTTAATGCATGTGAAATAACTGAATACAACCACATACCCCTGTGCTAGTTACACATTTTGAGTATCAACTATAATAAATCTCTTAGTGGAAAGCAAGGGCACTGCCTTTTTTTTTTTTTCTTGTAACAATCAGTAATACAACAAACCTTCTGACTATATTTTATGCACTTACACCGTAACTTTACCCCAAATGATTTGGGTACAACTCCAACAAACACTATTTGCTCTTGAGTCTTGTGGAGTTCTCCGATGCAAAGCAAACTGTTCCTAAATGTTGTGACAATTTATTAGAATTCAGTAAATTCTGCATGTCATCTAGAATGAGTTATTACCACATGGTTGAGCATTTCACATCTTACTCACAGAGAGGCTTGGACACATGATTAATTTTAATGAAGGTGGCTCAGCTTTGAGTGCGTTTATGTAAATTCTTCTGCAGAACTCAAGAAAAAGAAACAAGAAGAGAGCATCTATTTTCTCCAGTTAAGGAACAGAGAAAACACATCCCAAGATTTGGTATGGAGGAATGAGTAAATGAGAGGAACCACCTTAAAGCCAAATAGGATTCCTACGCTGGGCTACTGATTTAGGAATGTTGGTGGCACTAAGAAGTGGCACAAACACCAAACGAGCTGCCAATGCAGCAACGCCTTCAGCCAAACCACCGCGTTGCGAAGTTGTGCGGCTCCAGCTCCCAAATAACAAAGTTAGGGGTAAATGAGGCCGAGAGGCGCAGCACGGCAGAAGGCCCGAGCCCTCCCACAGGACCCCCCGGGCCAGGCCCGGTGCTCCCGGCGCTCTCCCGGCCCGGCTCCCCGCGCCCCGGCCCGGCCCGCTCCTCAGGGTCCCGGCCCCGGGCCGCTCCTCAGGGTCCCGGCCCCGGGCCGCTCCTCAGGGTCCCGGCCCCGGGCCGCTCCTCAGGGTCCCGGCCCCGGGCCGCTCCTCAGGGTCCCGGCCCGCTCCTCAGGGTCCCGGGCCGCTCCTCAGGGCCCCGGACCCGCTCCTCAGGGCCCCGGGCCGCTCCTCACGGCCCCGGGCCGCTCCTCAGGGT
>VXBQ01008250.1:234141-248535 GCA_013400175.1 Phainopepla nitens | reverse complement strand
AAAAGAAAAAGAAAGAACGAAAGAAAGAAAGAAAGGAAGAAAAAGAAAGAATGAAACAACAAAAAAAGAAAGAAAGAAATAGAAAGAAAGAAAGAAAGAGAAAAACGAACGATAGAGAGAAAGAAATAAAGAGGAAGAAAGAAAAAAGAAAGAAAAAGAAAGAAAGAAAGAAAGAGAAAGAAAGAAAGAAAGAGAAAGAAAGAAAGAAAGAGAAAGAAAGAAAGAAAGAGAAAGAAAGAAAGAAAGAGAAAGAAAGAAAGAAAGAGAAAGAAAGAAAGAAAGAGAAAGAAAGAAAGAAAGAGAAAGAAAGAAAGAAAGAAAAAAGGAAATGCCCATGTGGTCACAGAGAGAGTTACTCTCCAGTTAAAGATATTTTCTGTGCAGTAAAATTTGGTCATTTTCTATGGAAGCAAGAAAGGTGAATTTGAAGATGATCTTCTGTTGAAAGGTTTATTATACAAGTTATCTCAGCTTTCATCAGGGGATGGTCATAATTTTTTGTTTAATACTCAAAGGTGAGAGCTAACAGCTTACCCTTCTATATCTTGAAAACAGGTTTTAGAAAGAATGAGACGATGATATTTTATCATAGCTCTTTTGGTAGAGTGTGTTTGATACACTTTGAAAGTACTCAGGAGATCTGAACCTTGCCATGGCTGTGTCACAGATTCAGCAGGTAGCTGGCAGAAGATAGGTACCTGACCACAGTAAGGCAATTCAGATCACCTGCAGATGCAGAACTCTAAAGCCTCAGTAAAAATTTGGGGTAGGCTAAACAAGGATTTGCCTACTGTAATTGAGTGATCCTGGGATTGATGGCAGCTAAACAGTAATTAACAAGGTGGCAGTTTTACAGTAAATCACCTTTTTCCTTATTTCAGTAACCCACACTTCAGAATGTAGAGACCTCAGTTACTGGTAGACTTCCCATTCGATCACAATGCATTAAAAAGCTGATGGTCAAGAAGCTCTACCTATTTTAGTACATGAAAAACAGCATTTTGCTCATGGTCTACAAAATGTCTAGTCCATTTAAAAGGTACCTATGCAGTTTAAAATCTTATAAATAAATAGTCCCTTTATTTAAATATGCCAATATGTCTGTTCAGTATCACTATTTGTTATTATCATATAACAGTTTATCTTAGCTTTCATTCTAAACATATAAATTTTAGTAATTCATTCCCAATAAATCTTATGTTGAAGTCAAAAAAGTATCTTCTGATATTTTTATATGTACATTTGCCCACTTGACAGTTCTAATCATCTTCCACAATTTTGAGGGCCTCAGATTAAAACAGGAGATATTATATTATGTGGCTTATGTTCTTAGTCCTGACTGTTCTAATAGTGGCTAACAGCAATGTTAACACTTTTAATTATTTAGAACCTACATACTCAACTGTTTGGTTAAGTCCTCTACTGATCTAAATTCTTTTATATTATTGGGAAAGGGAATACTTGCATCCACCCCATAAAGAGCTAGCACGGTATGGTAAACAGAGAATTTTATTGTTATATAAAATGTGCATAAAATGCTTACTCAAATGACAAATACAATTTTTTTTAGTATTAAACTTACAGTATTTTTTCTTTGCAAAAGTTTATAAACAGAAATACTCAAGCTTTCTACATGCACCTATAGACATAATTTCACTTAAATCAAGGAAAATTATGTGTTATGAATCAACACACAGCTGTGACCTGAAATTCCAACTGGAATTTAAAATATACCATATGAGTCTTCCTAACTAAATACATCCAAACAGCATTTTTGTTTGCACTCTGAAAAATAGCCAGACCTGAGACCAAAGGAATTTTATTTTAGTCATCATAGTTGACATTTTCTCTTCTGTTTTACCTCCATGTAGAGAGAAAACTAAGCTCTGAAGGGATCTTAAGGGAGACTGAGATAGATTTACCTCAAAAACCAGCATTCAAGTACTGAGGACAGTCACTTTTAGAGTGCTAGGCCCAGGCTCAGTTACCTTCTGCAGCTCATAGTAAACAGTTTAAACTGAGATCTCCTCATTTGCCCTGATCACAAAGTGCATCTGAATTTGTCAGAAGCCGGTTAAAAATTCTATCCTGGACATGAAAAAAAATTCTTCATTATGAAACTTTTATTAAAAATATGTAGATTTCTGTGAAAAACTTTGGTTTTGTCAAGATATTTTCTTATGAAAAATGTTTTGTCAAAATTATTTTCACCAGATCTTCCTTAAAGAGACAAGATGACATCTTTCTGATTTTATTTAAAAGATATCTACTATTTTGCTTCTCATGTGGCATCAGAATAACCTTAGAAAAATGTGCACGATCTGCAACATTTGGAAAGTATCACAGTTTCCGAGAATGACATCTCAGTTTATGGGAAGTCTCATAGAGAATTTTATCTAAGTTTAAAGCAGATCAGAAAGAAGCTAAGGTGGATGGATTACAATTAAACTAAAATAAATGGGTGCATTGACAGGCTCTGTTCTTGCCATATTTTGCCTGTAATGGCTTTGCAATTAGGTGAAAAGTCTAACAATTCAAAAGCTATCTCTTAAAATTATATTAGAACTAAAAGTGACAAGACAAAAAGAAAAGAATACCATATAGAAAAGCTTCATCCAGCACAACAGCTAATCAGCAGGCAGGAGAAATAACCTCTGAGGGCATAATTGAAATGTCCTGTGCAAAATATTCCATTATCTTTAATTTTTATAATTTCTGAATCTTGAAAAACATGCAGATTAGTCAAAATCTGCACTTTTCATCATCAGAATTTTTCACATTAATATTTTAAAATGTATAAGGATTTTGCTCAATCTTTTCTTGAAGCCAATTCTTCTTATGACTTAAATGCTTGAAATATTATTCAGATCTGACATAGAGCACAGAGATCTTTGTGTGAGAGGGGGCATTTTGATTATAGTAGGTGATTTTCGGGTTGGACAGGGGAGAAGTACAGTACAACTTCAGGTAAGACAGATGACTGAAAGTTTCTGTCATACCAGATATCAACACTTAGCATGTTTGAAAGACAGCCTATGGACATAGACATTCACATCAGACTTGAAGTGTCATGTTAGTTTCATGTGAAATCCAGATAATAAACAAAGACATCCTTAAAGTCCTTCCTGCCTGACAAAGATGGTTCACACAGCTGAGATTTAAAAATTCATCGCAGAATGAGCATCAGAGAAGTCCCTAATGATGAAGGCTGGCAACTTGTCAAGGAATTTTTCAGATTGCCTTAATTCATGATGACACAGAAATGTGTTTGGGTTCTGTTTTTATTGTCCATCTACCTTCAGTGCAATAGAAGTGAATTAAAATATTAATTAGTGGTCTCTTAAATACATATGTTTCTTCCTCATTTTAAGCTAAATTATTTTTAAGAATTCATATGCTCTTTTTTCAGTCCAGTACCTAAAAATGTATTAACAGATTCTGTGGCTCATCCTGCTCCAAACACAAAGCAGTTGCATTCAACTGGAGATAAAATTGCAGGATATTGTCACAATGGAGGAAATGAAGCTCCATGGGGAGCAGCAAAGCAATGTCTCCAAGAGACACACAAAATCAATATTCCCAGCCATTCATCAGTGTGCCCAACAGGAGAAAGAAGATACCTTTCTAGGATGCCAATGAACCAGTTATAATAAGCTGAACATGTGGCAAATAACCATTTATCAGTCTTAAAATAAGTGGGTACAGCATCCATCTCTGGGGTCCTCAGCACAGGAAAGATGTGAACCAAATGGAGAGGGTCCAGATGAGGACCACAAAAATGACCAGAGGGCTGGAGCATCTCTCCCATGAGGAAAGTCTAGGGGATTTGGTGCTGCTCAGCCTGGAAAAGAGAAGGCTCTTCTAAGCCCTTGAAGAGGGCTTAGAAGAGCCTTCTCTTTTCCAGGCTGAACAGCACCTTGAGAGGGTTTTTAAGAAATATGGGTCAAACATTTTAGGAGGACCAGTTATAATAGGACAAGGGCTAATGGTTTTAAATCTAAGGAGGGTAGCTTTAGACTAGATTTAAGGAAGTAATTTTTTTACAATGAGGGTGGTGAAATGCTGGAACAGATTTCCCAGAGTGGCAGAGGGCCCAGTCTTGAAAGGATTCAAGGTCAGGTGGGATGGGGCTTTGAGCAATCTGATCTAGTTGAAGATGTCCCTGATTATTGTAGGAGGGTTGGACTAGATGACCCTTAAATGCCCCTTGCAGATCAAACCATTGTATGATTCTATGAAATGCGTTTATGCCTATTTACCATGCAAAGCTGAGCCATTTTGTCTTCCTACATATAATGCCGGATATTCCACAGGCTTGAATATTATACACTTTTCTATAATGGAGAAAAATAATGCTGTTATCTTGTCCTCTGGGCAAGTTTCACAATGGGTCGTCTTCCCCAACTTCTTGCATCTATCCAGCCAGTTGCAATCAAAACTTGCACAGGATCCACAGGCAGTTGATTCTGACCTTCTTTTTTGCTGTCATGCCAGGTGTCCACCCCTCAGCTGCATCAAATTTGGCTCTGAAAACCTAGGACTCCAAAAAGGTGAGACAGAGATGGGGGTGTCCCCATCAGAGCTGGCACCAGTGGTGCAGTGCCGCAAGTGTGGCAGAGGAAAGCCTGTCCATATTCCTGCTCACCAGAGAGGCTCCAGTGTTAAGTATGGGGTCTGTGCAAACAGCAATATATGCAGCAATTATATGCAGAAGTATATAATACTGCTTAAGTTAGATTGCAATAATCTCAAACACGGTAAAGAAACATCTGACCTCTCATATTGTAACCTGCAGATTTTAAAGGGTAAAAAATGAAGCTGTGGATGGGGAAGACAAACAAATTTTGGACAACTTAAAAATATTTTTTTAATGGAAAGTATTATATCCAGTAACCTAATGAAGTGTTTGCATTAATAAAAGAGGCAAAAAAATAGTCTTGGTAGGATAAAGAAGAATGTGAGCCTAAAGAAAGAAAGTGTTCAGTGGAGTGAATAACAGTGTACTAATTATAATATTTGTTTGATCTTGCCAGAAAAGACTGTTATGAATACTAATGTAAAAATTTCAATTTTTTGCTTGTTTAATGAAACCTGTCCTAGATGTAACTATTCAGAAATTTGCCATGAAGGCTACATACGTAAACTAGGTATTATTCAATTTGTAGACAAAGAATGGAAGCTAAGTCCTAGTAAATAAAGTTTTTAGATATCAGTTTTTTTCAATGGCCTGTCTTTACCATCATTAAGCACATTATGCAGACATAGTTAAAATTATACAAACTGTCCCGGGATCTGGCAAGAAAAGATTTGTCTTCTCTCAAGGTGACTACCTGCATAAACAGTTAGCTGCAGAATAAGTTTCACTTTTATACTTTCTCCTTCTGCCCTGTAAATCTTGATTCATTACATGTGCAGCGACACTGTTTCAGCAAGGGGATTATAAGTGCCCCATTATAGAACCATTGATTGATGCAGATTTGCCCGTGGCAGAGACGAGAACTGAACTGAGCTCCCATATGTCCTGAATAAATGCTGTAAGGACTAGGAGGCCTCGAGGATGTGGTGGGATGCCTGTCCTATTGCCACCACTTCATTCTCCTCTAAACACCATACTTGGTTAGAAGGAAGGATTATAGGTAACAGCCTTCAGGAGTAGGTTACCCAGGTGGACAGAAAAGCACTTAGAGTCTTAATAAGAGGACATGAGTTACCCTTGTCCTCAGCTTTTTAAAGTGGATATCTCCACATTATTTCTTAAGCTGTACCTTTTGCTGACTTTATGGCCAGATCCTGTGCTGAGGTACCCAGTCCTGAAAGCACAAATGTTACTCAGTGTCTTAGATAAGAGTCAATTACCTTGAAAAGACACAGGATAAATAACTACAATTGAAAAAAGAAAAAAAATATATTTAGCATTATTCAATTACTTTTTAAAGATCAGTCGAAGATGGTAAAGACCTTTGAAGTTTATCCAGTCCTAGCTCCTTGCTCAAAGCCAGCTCTGTTACACCAGACTGTTCAAGACATTATCCAAACAGGTTTTGTTTATTACCAAGGATGGAGACTGCACAGCATCATTGCACAACCTGTTCCAGTGTATGATCACCCTCAAAATAAAATATTTTTTTATTATAATTAAGTGGAATTTCCTCTGTTTCAATATGTACCTATTGTCTCTTTTCCTTTCATTGGATAAGAAGAGCCTGTCCCGCCCCATCAGGACCCATTAGTAAGATATGCACATACACTCACACACAAACACACACATACACCCTTCTCTTTTTGATGATAAACAATCTCAGCTCTCTAAGCCTGCCCTTGTACAACAGATGCTCTTATTCCTTAACCACTCTCTCAGCTCTTTGCTGCACTAGAGAGAGAGGTGGACATACCTTTACTGCGCTCTCCTGTGCTACCTCTTGTGACAGCTCAGTACAGGATGAAGTACTCCAGATGTGTCTCACCGTGCTACCTAGAGGCAAAGGACCACCTTCCCTGACCTGCTGGCAACATTGCCTAATGAAGCCCAGGAGGCTGCTGGCTTTCTTTGCTGCAGGAGCACATTGCTAACTTCTGGTCACCTTGATGTCCACTGGGAGTCTCAGGTCCTTTTCTGCAAAGCTGCTTTCCATGTCATGCGCCCCAGTCCCTAGTGGTGCACAAAGTTAATCCTCTGCAGGTGCAGGACTGCACATTTCCAAATTTTGAACTTTAGGAGCTTAGGGCTCTCTGAAAGCCAAACATTTTACCTGAAGTCATGCTTCGGCATTGCCAAAATTTTGCAAGATGCACATGGAAGTGACAGTTTTAGAATAAAATATGTCTACTGTCTTATGAACAAATATCCTCTAATCCATCATTTACTGCCATCTCACCACCTCTTGCTCTCCCTTCCTCTGCCCCCCATAAAAATCCCTACCAAAGTCAAAAATCGCAAACTAAAACTTATTTTACCAGCAAGATCTCCAGTAAATTGCTCCTATTTGTAATTTACTGTTGTCTACTCCACCTTCTAGTACCCTTTCTTTTCCTACCCCACATCTAAAATCATATTTTTGATGATGGAAACAGATAGTATTTGATGATGAACTGAGCATTTCAGCTCACCAGAAAAAACATTGGTGATTTCAACCTTTGCCTGCTCCTCAGCAATATCATTCAAGAGACAGCTTGTCTGCTTCTCAAAATAAGTCTATCAGGTTCACAGGTTGCAGATCGTATTCTACAGGTTAGAGTAAACCAATGTTTCTAATTTCTACTCAGGAAGGCAATGATTTTTTTGAGGGCTTTCTTGGTTACAGAAAGATTTCTGAAAGACAGGATCCTGATACCAGAAATACCATTTCATCCGGCTCTAAAGAACAAATAGATGAACCAGCAAATGGGAGAATGCAAAGGAACTACATTCTCTGTAAGTCTTATCAACTCCAGATGAAAATACCATTTTTTAAATCTGCAGCTTTGCATGGTTTGTCATGATTTATTTTCCTGAGAAAATTTCCTACTATTCACTGATCAAACATATTGCTGCATGGTGAATTTAAGAATTCAAATACCAGCTTACACTGAGCACATCTGAACTCACTGCGTCATAGAGATGAGTTCTTAAAGAAACTTTTTTAAAATATTTGTACGTTACCTCACCTTCAAACAGAACACTTACAATATTTTATCAAAACCCTCTAGGTCTTTACAGAAAAAAAACCAACAACAAACAAAAAAAATTTAACAATTCATGATTCCAGCAGCAACTAAGGCAATAAGAGCCATTCAAACCATTATCAAAGAGCTGCTTGGAAAATGTATTGGCTTCATTATCAACAGAATTCACCTCTCAAACATAACCCCGTACTCCACCTCCAGACAGTACCACCTATTTCTTCTCCTATAGCAAGGTTTGTGAAGAATGGGCAAGATTTCCAGCAAAAGGCAAGAAGACATAGCCTCATACGCCTTTATGTCCCTGGTGTCTGTGTTAAAATATCTGAGGAAATAGGGACTTACATAGCAAACCCATAGGTGGCTTCAGAGAACACTCCCTAAAAACAGGATCATGCAGTTACCAGATCTGCAGTGATGTTTTTTTCTCTTTAGTGGATACTTGCTGATTGTATATACAGACAAGTATAGTATTCTTTGATTTCTCTCTCCTACAGAATACTGTGCAGGGAAGCTAACAGACACAGGACAGAAAAAAATACAGGATTGACAAAAAACAATTAGATCTTTGTGACTGTACATTTCTTAACATGTGTAAGTGTCAAGTGTGTAAGTTATCAATTTGTGGTATGTCACTGAAGAAAAAAAAAGTAGAGAGAAATTAGAGAGAAAAAAAAAAAAAAAGACAAAATGGCATAAATTCCCAAGCAAGCAATGTACTCTTTCCTCACTTTCAATAAATTGTAAAAGAATTGCATGTGTTATTTGTTTATTTGTCATGTAAGCAAAAGCAGATTTTTCTGGACGCTTTGGAACAGACACTGAATTCAGTGTCCCTTTTGCTTGATTGCACAAAAATTAAACTAGACCTAACTCACAACAGATCTGATTTAAAATTTAGGTAGTTTCCAAGACAGAAATTTGCTCATAGTTATGATTTCATATCCCTCTTATTTTCTATCTATTTGCTGTAATGAAAGCAATTTAACATATTTGGATTTATTTCAGGTTTGTTTGCTGTTTCATGGTCTGATTTTTTTCCTAATTTTTTAAAATCACTCACCTCCTAAATTATACATGTATGCAAGTTAGTTATTTTTGTTCTTGCTGTCAAATCCAGTATATTACATCACTGTAGCTCAGGTAATGATTCACTTCTGAATGATTTGGTAATTTGCTAAATTCCAGACATTTTATAATAGCATTTAAGATACCCCTCCAATTTTTTTTTCTGAACTAGTAAAGGTTGCTAAGTGACAGGAATGTACTTATCTGCCTCATCAGTTGTAGGCATTTAAATGCAAAGAAACAATTTTAGACACCCACATCATAAAAAAATAAACATTTTATTAGTACATGCTATGAAGAGATGCAGTTTATTTTGACCCAGCTTTAGATGTGGTATTTGGACTTGCATGACAACAGTTAATGTTTGGTTTTTTTTTTTCCCCCAATCTCTTTATTTTTAGGACCTAACTAAATGCAGTAATTTTTAAAAAAAGTTCATTTAATTTCTTGGTCATCTACAACAATGTGCTGGTTTGAGATTTGATTGGCATTTTGGTGGGCAGGAAATGACCACCCATGGAAGTGATGTTTGCTTGGGAATGACAAGCTAGTATTTCTTTTAAAAAATGGCTGACACATTTCAAAAGGATATAATATTGGTGTCATTTTTTAATAAAAACTACAGACTTGTCTTTGACACAAAATGGAATTAAAATGCACCCTTAAGTATTTTTCTTCATTGCTTTTCTGCATTTTAGTGTAAAGTCTACAAATAAAATTCAATCAGGATGATAATGTGGATGTTGTGACACCCCATCAGTTATACAGACAGGTATTAAATGTTTTGTATTGGCAACATATTCCCCCTGTCACTTTCTTGCTTTTTTTAAATGTTTGGTTTTGCACATAATTGGACTGGTTGATACAGTTGTCAGTGAACAACTTCATAGATTTTGTTTTACAGGGTGAGGATTTCCCATAACTTTGAAAGTTTTCATGTTAAATCAAAACCACATACAGCATTTCAAAATGTATCTATATCATAAAATATCTATAATGTCATTGGCAGGTAATTAAAGTTAGGAAAAAACCCCCAAACCCAGCTAAATTAATAATGGCCAGAAAACAAAATAATGAACACCACTAACTGGTACCTTGTTAAAGAAAGAAGACCAGTGAAAATGCACAATCTACAAGTAACAAGGTTGTAGTTTTATATTTGTTAAAATCAACAAAAGCACTCCTCAGTGAGAATACCTGCCGTGTAGACAATACAATGCAATAAAGCAACATGACTCACATTTGGTCAGTGGCTTCCCTCTAAATATATTTTGACTATGCATTAACAGAATTGTTATTAAGAACCTTACTGTTACTGACCATAATAAAGGCTCTTTCATGTACATGCATCAAAATATCTCTCTACAAATTTTAAAGTACGTTAAAAATAGAGATTTTTACTGAACTTGTGAGTGAGAACTAAATGTCTCATCCCACAGTTTCAGATGTATGCACTTCACTGCCATTTAGACTAAAATATGATTTCCGTTATTGAAGGGCTGAAATCTCTAAATTATAATTTCCCAATGAATTAAGCATGCAACTACACACTGTCTCTCTTTCTTCCTTACCCTTTCTTTGTTCACAAATACAATAATTTTCTACCTCATGTAAATCAATAGCAAAAACTTCCCTACTAAATAGATGGTCAATATTCTGGGCACTAAACAGGTATTAAAAAAAATCATTGAGGCATGTATCTAGATAAAACATTTTTTCCAAAGATGGCCTAAGATTAGTAAATACAAAGATAGCAAATCTTCTCATAAAATCTAACTAAAATTATTATTTTTCTTTAACCATGAATCTATATCCCCTGACTGGTCTCCCTCTCAAGGAAGATGAAGAAAATTGCGATTCTCTTGCATTCTTTCTTTTTTATATTTGCTATGGTCATTAAAGATGTGCTATGACATTTTATAAAGAGATATATAGAGTTCTTTACCTAATTTGTTGAAAATATAAATGGTTAAATAAAGTTGAGGGGCTTAGTTTCTTAGTATTAAGCTCCACTGCTCTTACTTTGAAAATTCTTTTGAGATATAACAACAAGCTTATATTACACAGCTCTTGTACGTAATTAATGTTTTTATCATTGTAAAAAAAATTTTAAATGCTGCTATTCTTTTACATCTTTTTTGTTCATATTTATATGAAAATTTAAAAATCTAATCAATAATGCCCATTTAGAAATTCTGCTGTTTCCTTGAAATCAACATTTAGAATTAACTGAATATTTTTATTTTATCCCAAGCAAAAACTCAGTGGTTGGCTTGAATATTATTGGTTATTAATTCTCTCTGGAGTATACTGAATCCGTGCAACGCCATGTAATTTACCCAAAATTGATTTAAACATTCTATTTTCAAAGCAAACAAGCAAATTCAAAAAGAACAGAACGTTTCTCTGTAAGAACCTGAAGAACATTATCTGAACATTATCTACCTTCTACCATGCACATGCTTGATGCTAAATGAATGTTAAGGTTTATCCTCTGTAGAATGACCACCCATCTGTAATACAGGTCAACATCACTCCACAGGCTTCACAGGTCTGACATCCTAGCAGAAAGCAGTGATGCATGCACACATCATGCACAAACTCTGGCAGAGATACAGCTTACAACAGGCTTCAAACTATGCCTTTTATAGTCAATAGATATATTTTGCTTATAATTTCAGTCGGACCAATGGCACAGCCTATCTTAGTAAAGAGCTTAAATATCATTTTAATTTCCTTGCAAACATTAATTTTTCCAACAGCAATGGCAGCATGAGAGATCTGTGTCTTTTACTATACGGGAACAAATCTGATTTCTGAAAAGAGTATTTCACTTTAATAAACAGCCTTTAATTTGGGTTTCTATTTTCTATTCAGCTTTCAGACATCTGTCCATGACTTTAATCATTGTTTCTTACATTTCCATACACACAGGTCTGAATACTGGGAATTTCTTGGGAGATTAGGGAGGCAATAAAAGACAGACCTCACACATTTTCCTTGAAAATCAAAGTGTGGGGAACATATCAAGAAAGGGGCAAGCAAATTAATTTGAGATCACATTCTGCCACTTCTTCCTTAAGTAAGACTTAACACTGTGAATAGTGTCACTGTAGGGTGAAATACTTCTCAATATAAGACCATGAAGAACAGCCAGGCCATTACTGGAGATCAACATGCACCTACAAAACAAAACCACTCTTAAAATGTAATTTTAGGTCACTGCTGATTTAAGTCTTTGACAATCAAATGTAATGTTTGAATATCTTTCTTAATTTAAAATTTCTTTGTAAAACTATTACAGGTAGTTGTAAAGAAACACAGAGGCCCCAGTTCAGTGGTTCCTGTATTCAGTGAGTGGTGCCTTACTTCCTGAGTAATGGAGTAATTCTCCAACATGGGAATTAACCTGGTCTCAAGGGAGGAATGTCAGTTTTCAGAATTATCAAAGCAAGACTTCAGCTTCTGCATGAACCTTCAAACTCTATTTAGGTGAGCAGTAATCATGATTCCCACTGCTCAGCCTGAAAGCTAGATGTATTCCCAAGGGAAATCTTGTCTAACCACAACTTCTTGGTTAAACTGCAAGATTTACTATATAAAATTCTGTCAACTCTACTGAAAGGTATAGCTGCCTACATACTTCTACAGCTGTCCTTTATGGCTTCAGAGTCTCTTAATCTATGCATCGTACTATATATCTCATTTCAAGATACTTGCGCTTTTTCTTTATAGTAATTTTTAAAATATGCTATTTAACTGAACATTCATTACTCACAGCTATAATGTCAATCAAATTTTTTCATAAATACAGAAAACTGCCTTATTTACATGTAAGTCCTGGAATTGCAATAAACAGCAGCACAACATGCAGAGGCATTTTTGTTGCTTAACACTTATTTACATTTAGTCTGAAAATAGGAATTTTGAAAGTATAAGTTTTTAAAAAACTCATGAGGCTGTACAACTTTACCACATTAAATTGAAGTAAGACTTTAGGATTCCAAGGGGGATGACGAATTTATGTTGACTTAGAAAGAAAATATAGTGTCTAAGTTAGGGATGGAAGGTGATATAAAGATTTCGTCTCTCCATATAAGTGCTTTTTTAAATTATATGAGGAAGGAGAATACAGCTTAGCATGCTCTCTTAATGCTTGAGTTGTGCTCTATTCCAGTTTTCATACACACTAGAAAAGAAATTCTCACAAAAATAAGGGGAAAGAAAGTCACATCTTGGAAGGAGATGTTCTGGTACCCAAATGTAGTTGTACCCAAACAATAGTTAAAATTTCATCTCTGAAGCATGTTTGAACACATTAATCTATTGCCCTACCAGTTAAGGATGAAATTATTCTGGTAGAAAATATTCTCTAAAATAAAAGCAGTTACATTGGCAATGTCCTCATGGTGCAAAACTGAACTTAGTTACAAGTATCTAATCAAGTGCAGCTGTACTAAAAAGGTACAGACAGTCCTGTCTTGTGAATATTGCATCATTCATATACAATTTTAAGTCTAGACATTTAAATGGCAAACAATCAGACACACCTGGAGCTACTGAAGGAGTACGGATCAGTTTTTTTCATGGCATTTCTATTATTCAAGTAAAACACAGGAGGAGATAACGGGACATTTTGTGACCAAGCTCCTCTTCTAGTCTGCCAATCCTGCCTGTACTTGGAACGCGACTACCTTCTGCAGAACTTAAAATATTAATTTGAAGACATTGCTATGGAGACTCTGAACAGAAAAGCTCAACTACCTGGTCCCTCTTAAATATTTAAGCTTTTAATCATAATGGATACTGGCACACATGTGAACTCAAGCCCTCTAAAGTGGGTTTCATATCGATATGTCGCTGCCATTTCAGCGAGAGAAACCGCGTGCCAACAGCAGTCCCCAAAAGGACCTCAGATGGATATACAATGAGGAATTGTTTCCTTTAGCATCTATGGTCGTGTCGAGGCGCAATACATCGTGGAGATTTCGAGCCGCACCGCGCAGGTGAGAGGACTGGGAAAGACAATTCCCTGGGCCACTTCTGCTGTCGAGACCCCGCGTCAGCCGAGAGCAAAGATTCCCAGAGGGGGCTCTGGGCGGGCACCGCCTCCGCTCCCTTCCCCTCTGCTCCGCTCCTGGCTCGGCGGCTCCCCCGCCACCTCTCCGCTGGCGGCCGTGGGCAGACGCTGGGGGCCGGAGCCGGCTCTACCCCGCCGAGGCACAGGGCTCGCCCCTCGGTCCCCGCCCGCCGCACAGCCCGCTCTCACCGCCGGCCCCACAGGGCTGGCAGAGCCTCTGCGGGGACAGGGACAGTCGCCCGGCGGCTCCTCCCTCCCTAAACCCGGCAGGCGCCGCCCCGGGAAGGAGAGCGGGAGCGGCGCGGGGCCGGGGGGCGATGCGAGCCCCAGGGCGGGCGCGCTCCTCGGGCGGGGACGGGCGAGCGGAGCGGCGCGGGGGAAGGACGGCTCTGCTCGGAGCGCTGAGCACCTGTGGGCGTGACCGCCGGCCCCCTCCTCCTCCTCCCGCTTCCCTTTACTTGAAGGGCCAGCGCCGCTGTAGCGGCAGAGCCTGAGAGCGGAGCGGGCGGCGCGCGGAGGGGAGCGGACCCGCTGCCGACCCTCCGCCCAAAGTGTCCCGGCCGCCTGTCGCGCCTCCGCCACGTCGA
>VXBQ01008250.1:222338-234136 GCA_013400175.1 Phainopepla nitens | reverse complement strand
TGGGGGGTGGCGGCGCCCTGAGCCGGGGTCGCCGTAGAGCCGCGGGCGGGCGGGGGAGGCGCCGCGTTAGCACCGCCGGGGCCCGCGCTCCGCCTGCGGGGGCTGCCCCCGGGGAGGGGGAGGCAGGGGGAAGGACGACAAGCGGAACAACTTCTACAAATTAAAACAGAAAAAAAAAAAAAAAGGCTCGTTCGTGGGACATCTTCGAAGCTCAGTACCACGCGAGGCGTCAGAGCCGCAGTGAAACCCTCCATGCTAGTGAATCCCACTACAGTGACAGGAGGGAAGCTGGCTGTGGCCACTGTTCCCAACCCCCGCGTGCATTAGAGTCGCCTTGGCTTTCTGGCTGGAAGATGATTCCTGCAACAGGACCATGTTGCTGATGACGAACAGCAGAGTCGTTGGAAGATGCCTTCCTTGAGGATTACACGTGGAGCAAGGCCATCAGTCAAGGGGAGAGCTGGCTGGTGAAACTGTCTGACTTTCCCCCCACCGGGGAAGTGGCTTCAATGGCTCCATCTCCCAGGAGAAGCAGTAGGAAAGATGCCAGCGCCTTGCCAAGCATGTCCTCAACTTTCTGGGCTATCATGATCCTGGCTAGTCTCCTAATCGCTTACTGCAGTAAGTACATATTTGTCCTGGTGCTTTTGCTGGGCATAAATCTACACCCTTCCCATGTGAGGTAATGCTTCAGGCGAAGGCCAAGCTCCGAAGCTGGCAGGCATAGGTACTGTGCCCTAGACCTGCCCCTCAGCACGTCTCCCCTTACTCCCCTATGGCAAAGCAGGCAGACCGGCACTCTAATGTTGCTGCTTCTCAGGAGAGTGAGATGTCATTTGGTTGTAGATGTGGCATTTCCAGTCCAAACATTAACATCTCTTGGATCTCTTAGAAACAAACTTTCTAGCGGTAGTAACGCTGATCCACAGTTCAGTGTTTATTATCAGATGTAACCAGATTCCTCTGAGGCTGCTCTCTCCACATACAGACTCTTCTAACTCTGTCCACCTTCCATGAAAATGAGCTGCTTTGCTTATATTCATTGTTTTAGGAAGCACATACTTCATCAAGTGACAGATGTCTTAACATCCCTGGGATCATATGTGATCCTCTGAAATTCCATAGGAGCAAATCTTGGCACTTCCTTAGCATATCCTCAGCAGTTTAGTAAGTCCATGTTGCCTGTTTTAGAGCTGCATCTCAGGTTATCAGTTTTTTATATTATTTTTTCAGGCTTGATAGATTTTCCATTAATTACTGTTGCAGGTATCTATAAGAATCAAGCACTTGGACTATGAGTACTTTTAAAGGTCTTTATTTTTTCCTACTATTTTGTTTGTTTCGGTCATTTTTGGATTTTTTTGTTTTGCTTTCAGCAAGAATCATTTTCAAGTAGTTATATAATATAAATGGAGTTAATCCCATACTTCAAGTTAGGGAATGCAAGTTAGTCCCTAGCATCAGAGTGGGAAACTTGCAAAGAGAATAGAAAAAGCAGTTTTTATGCAATAATAATAATAAAAAAAATGGAATTTATCAGGAAGGACCCACACAGCTTTGCCAAAATGAATCTACTGTATTTTCCCACCCTGAGCTGACTGGGGTCTGTAATTTACCCATGGTGCATATTGCTTTCATTAGCTGTAGCATAAAAGATTTTGCACTAGGCTTGTCTTGTTGAGCTGTAATAGGTGTCGGCTGTGATGAATAGGAAATAGATGCTGGTTTGCAGGGGCATACCTGCTGCATTTCTTAACCCTCTATTCCGTTCCCTCCAGCTGTATTACATTGACCATTTTTCTGTGTATGTGTTCTGGGGTTTTTTTGAAACAAGATTGTAATTGGTTAGGAGAACCTTTAATCCACTTTTCTTTTGCATATTTCTGGGGCCTTTTATACCGGTGATGCTGAAAGTGGATTATTCCAAAAAGAATAACATATTTTTAAATTTTTTTTGTAATTTAGCATATTTTGCATTACAGTTCTCATTAATAAAATCATATTAAACAGGCCACACTTTTAATAGTATCATTTTGTACATAATGCTATATTCAATGTGTTAATATAGAGGATATACTAAACAACATGGTGAGTTTTAAAAGAATTCATTGTATCATGGGAGTGCATAATATAGAAGGAATAGTTCAAGTGTAGAGAGAATTCAGTTGGATATTAATGATAGGAAATATTTTGTTTAGTTTGTGCTAGAAGTGTCCAAAGGGTCACAGACTTCTTATGAGAAGATACGAGATCTTCTGTGCATATATTTTTGATCAGCATGGCCTCAAAAAGAGTTAACCATGAACTCTGACACTTTAAAAATTAATTTTTTTCAGCAGTGAAAAGTTTGACAATGTTTTGTCCTGAGGAATGTAGTCATCCATTTGAATTGTTACATATTGTTCATTGTTTATTTTTTGCATTGTTTACTGATGAAAAATGCATATGTTCGCTGATAATCTGAAGGCATTTTCTAGTGTGCTTAAAGACCAGTTTCTAATTAGTTCTCTCAGCCAGTGTAGATGGTGTTGCTCAAATATGTAGTACACTCTTCATTTCGTATAGCACTGAAAAGCACCATGCTGCTTAAAATATGCAGTGTCAAAACACTCCACCATTTATGTAATGCTTCACTGATTTGACAATTGCAATTCCAAATGTTAATGAAGCATCATGAATATTTTCTCTAGTGGTAGTATTTGAGACATTGAAAAAAATGGTTTTTGCGCTGTGAAAAATCAAGATTAAAAAAAAAAGTGAAGCTATTTCTAGGTAAAGCAGCACTTCAGATTTTATGAATTCTCTTAAAAATCAGCTAGAGTTTAATCAATCTTTTTTTCATCTGATGCCTTTTCTTAAGAAAAGCAGATCTGGGTGTTGGGGGGGGACATGATGATTTTAAAAATGCTTTAAGAATAACAGGATTGCCATATTTCTTAGAAAGTAAAAGGAAAGAATTTGACTATGTAAGGTGGTCTCTATTTTCCCCCACACCTTATTGTCAGGTATATGGGAGTATAACAATAAAGGCAAATATATTATCAAACTAATTACAGGAACATAATACTTTATTATCTCTCACTGTATCATTCTACTGAAAACAAACCTTGCAGCCTCCAAAACAAAATCTGGAAAATAACTTTTCCATATTTCTTTTCTTAATACCACTGTAAATTTGATCTTTGATCTATCTTGCCTATTTCCATTTTTAATCAGTTAGTCTGACAAAGCTTATTTCTGAATCAGTTATTTGAACATTGCTTCTCCTTCTCCTAATTACTTCATGAATCTTTGTTTCTGGAAGTGTATTTGTTGTACAATAGTCATCCTTATTGCTGGGAACAACTAGTAAACACCATACTCTAAATTCCACTTGACAGATAAGCATATTTATAAAGAATGTTCTGGATGTACATGTCCAACCCATTAGGCTTTCATTTAGACTTTAGTATCTGAAGCCAAATTATATTCCCTTTGATGTGGTAAAATGATCAAGTGATAATTTTTTCATTCTTAAATGTTTAGATTATACTTAGGGATAATGGCTCCATCCTATGGTGGAAGAGAAACCTGCATCAAATCAATTAGGTTAGTTGCTATAGTGATAAATATAATGTAATATTCTCCATCTGAAGGAAAATGGTCTGATTTGGTAGGCTCTCAACAGGGGAAGACAAAAGCAAAGTAGTAGAAATAGGCTGTTTATGGTCCTTGGTGTGACCAACAGGGAGTTATTTTACTAAGCAGAAGCATCATTAAATGCAAAAACAGCCTCAGAAGGCCCTCCTGCTAGGGGGTGGCCACCTTCATGGCAATTCAGAATTAAGAGTTGTGACATTTTTGGATTCCATGTATCTTGCTTGTTTAATGAACAGTAGTAAACCAGAGAGAAAAACCTACAGTGAATACCTCACATTGTGTTTTTTACTGTTGTAAAGGTAAAATGAATGGTTTGGTTTTCTTTTTTCCTTCTTCTTCATAACTAGAGTATGCATTTTACCATGTTAGAAAGTTTGGTCAAATTAAGGAAATTCTGTGTGGTATCACAGCTGCCTGCTACAGGACTCTAAATAATATGGTTTTGATTCAGAACTACTTTTTAGTGCATTTATTCAGTTGACTTTGCTATAAATACAGAGAAGCTTTTTATATGTAAATGGTAACTTTTTAAGCAATATGTGAATCAGCTTTTAGCAAAGTTGTGGCTGTTACAAGCTTTTGCTTTTCCTTTTTTATACTGTTTTTTAAGCCTTAGGAGCAGAACGTTAGAGCCCTGTGCCATTCTGTTAAGGTTACTTCTGTGGGTGAGTAAATGGGCTTTTTTTGAAAGGAGCTACCAAAACTGAATGGTACTTGGAAAATGGATCTTTGGGCTTTTAGTACTCTATATGGAAGAAAGCAGTATGAAACCCAGAATTTATGCTTACTAAATGGTGATAGTACTAGGAAAAAGGAATCTAAAAGTCCAAAATGGAAAGTATTTCCCGTAACATAATACAGAGATATTTTTGCTGTTGCTGAGCAGGGTTTACACAGATCCAAGGCCTTTTCTGCTTTCCTTTTTGCCCCACTGGTGAGGAAACTGTGGGTACGTGGCAGGTTAGGAGGAGGCACAGGGCAGGTGACCCCAACTGACCAAAGGGATATTCCAGACCATGTGAAATCATGCTCAGTATATGAAAAGGAGGGGAGGTTTGGAGCGATGGTGTTCATTTTCCAAGTCATTGTTAGACATGATGGAGCCCTGCTTTCCTAGAGATGGCTGAACACCTCCCTGCCCATGGGAAGAGATGAATTAATTTCTTGTGTTGCTTTGCCTGTGTGCACAGCTTTTGCTTTCCCTATTATACTGTCTGTATCTCAACCTATGAGTTTTCTGGCTTTTACTTTTCTGATTTTCTCCCCAGTGTTTCTCATGGGGGGAGTGAGCAAGCAGCTGCCTGGGGCTTGGTTACTGGTTGGGGTTAAACCACAAAAAAATACTATATTAATTATATTATATTAACCTCGCCTTAAATTGAGATCCTGTTACATACTGGGTAGACAAGGCTCATTTGAGAAAAAACTTTTTATTGTACTGTATTATTGTACTCTATTCTGGAATTGCATTCTGTCTAAAAGACACAGGCTACTATGGTCTCCAGGTCTTAATGTTTCCTTATTTGAGACTGCCAGCAGGAATAGCAATTAACTGGGACTGTCACCTGGCCACTTCTACAACAGGAGCTACCATATCGTCATGCATAGGCTGCTGAACACCTGTTAGATGGTAAATGGTCACTGCCCATTTATGTTGGATGCAAACAAGTCAGCTCTGAATGAATGCCTACAGCTCCTGTTATTGATCTGTTATCCACATCCCTTCTTCTGTTTTCAAAAGTGACAAACACAGATTTTGAAAAAATCTGTTTATGATCTGCAACTTTATTATATTTTCTTCAAGAATTACTGTGCACATATTTTTCCCAAACTGCATGCAAGATGTGACATAGGGAGCAACTGTCGCAAATCAAACTTTTTTCAGTCTTAATTTGTATCTAGAAAGGGAAAAGAATGCTTTTATGACATTTAGTAGGAAAAATAAAATATTAAAATTCTGTTCCCTTAGGCAATGTCCTAGTTGCTCTTTTTGAAGCAGGCTTGATTTTTGTGATAAAACCAGTGCTTTGAACTTGATGCCTCTACAACATACTCCCTGTCCATATGAGTACCAAACTGACGCTGAGATTGTCTCAGCAATTGTGCTGTAGTCTGTCCAGATGATGTATTACATAGAAGTCCTTGGCATCAGCATAAGAAATGTCTTCTTACTGCTATGATTATTGAATTTGACCCTTTAAGGCTAAGTAAGCACCATTACAATTTCTCAAATATGTTTAAATTCTGGCAATTCATACTTCCATTGTAAGTATAACTGTTGATGTGGATGGATAATGGGAAGTACGTAGGGAGGGGAAACTAGAAGAAAATGAATATTTTCAATTAAATATGTGGTAGAGGAGTATTCCATGTTGTTCAGTAGGATTGGCAGGGCAGAGATTGAGACCTCTTTGACAGGTTTATTTTGTGCTGTTTATGTAATGCACTATTTTTTTTCTTACCATATACTATGGAAACGGTACTGGGGGCATGGAGTGGAGGCCCACTACTTCAGCTAAGGGTGTAAACATGAGCTAGATTAGATTTTCTTTTACCATTAATCTTTTGGTGTTTGCTTACTGATGCCACTGAAGAAGTAGTAGAAAGTCCTTCACTGAGCTTAGCCCTTAGGAGTAGGTATTTTTCCTCTCATTCTTCTCTTCTAGAAGGGGATTGTATGAAATATCTCAGTATTTAAGATGTGCTTTTTTAGCGAGTACTCTAACCATAAAGCTATTACATGAAAAAAAAAATGAAAAACAAAACCAAAACAACATTGACAGCTAGTCCAGCATCTGGCATGTCAAATATTGTTTATTAGATGTATGCCTTGAATGTTGTCAGTAAGTCAAAAATGCACTTGGATACTGTGCTTCATATAGAAATGTTAGATATAGAGGCAAATCCAGGCGGGTTTGATTAGCCGCAGTCTTCGGGGTCTGCATAGTCTTTGTTGATAAATTCAAACTAGAATGTTTCCATGCTAAGTCTCATGTTTGATCAGGTGTGTTGTTCCACTGCTGGGCTGAGAATCTATTTATTTTTTTTTCTGTGTTTAAATCTAAGTTAGACTGCTTTTTGCACAGATGGTTGGCAAATTTGCTTATTGTAGATGTTTTAGAAGTCATCTCTTCATGAATATGCTTTTATGTTAGCCCTACAAACAGGAAAATGTTATGTGGTGACTATTTAAAAATATCTGAACCGTATTTAGACTGTTTGCCAATGTTTTTGGTATAGAGGTTCATTTCAAAGACTTTGTGCGTGTTTTTCAATAAAAGGATTTTCATGAATAAGAAGTAAAATAGTAGAGGATTTTGCATTTATATGATGATCTTTGGATCTCTTCCGAACTGTGTGGCCTGTGTATTATTTTGATCTCTGAATGGACTGCTTCTTTGGATGTCTTTCTTCAAACTTGATTGTTCTCAGATAAGGGGAAATCATCTAACTGGAGTGAAGAGAATGACTATTTTTTAATGGGGTCTCTGAGCAACAACCCCTCTGCTTTTCTCCTGAGTAGCATCCAGTTACTCAGTATCATGTGTGCTTTTGCATGTCCTAACACTTCTCTTCATTGCCTGTGGCACAGTACAGCAATAAGGAAGTTGCTTGTCTAGAAGAAAGTGCTATTTATTTTGCCAAATTATATGTTGTTGTTGGAGAAAACATAACATAAACTATATCTGGAGAGACCTCTAGCTTCTTTGTTGTTTTTCTTGTTACAATGCCCTTCAAGGCAGTAGGTTGGTGTGACTTATTTATAGTTCTGAAGGTGTTTTAGTTTGTTTATATATGCTTATTTACTCGTGTATTTCTGCCTTGTGTAATCATAGAATGCTATGTGATGGAAGGGACCTTTAATGGTGAGCTAGTCCCAAACCCCTGCCATGGTCAGGGACACTTTCTACTAGACCAGGTTGCTCAGAGCCACATCCAGCCTGACCTTGAGCAGTTCCAGAGATGAGAATTTTTCTGGGCAACCTGTTCCAATTCCTCAACACCCTCACATTAAAGAGGTTCATGCTAATATCTAATCTAAAACTCCCCTCTTTCAATTTGAAGCTGCTAACACTTTAAAACATTGCCCCTTATCCTATCACTAAATGGCCTAGTAAATGGTCCCACTCCTAGGCTGCCTCACTCTCCTGCAGCCCGAGTTAACCCATGCCTTTATGTGACCCTTGGCTTCAAGAATCCTCCTCCGCTGTCATATCCTGCTTTTCCAGCAGGAGAGTGTTTCAACAGATGAGGATCTTATGATTTAGGATGTTTTTAGGACCACATACCTTACATAATACAGCATCCTTCTGCCTTTGCCTGCTACTGAGAGCAGCAATTTATGCTATGACCCTATTGTTCATTCTGGTGTTTTGTAGGTCTGGAACTGGGACTGTCTCTGGTTTTGTTCTGTGTGGAGGTTAATTCCAGAACATAGTTAACAGATGTGTTCTGTTTGTATTTTCTGTACCAGAAACTGAATGAAAGCCCAGAACAGAATGCCTAGGAGATTGGTAATATTTCAAATTGCAAGTTCTGTTGGTTGGGTTAATTTCTGTTTTTTCATCCATTGTAGGGAAGAATTGTACTGACCAACTTTATTTAAACATAGCTGTAGAACCTGGTGATTCTGTTATGCATCATCTGAGAGAAGGGACCTTAATCCTTACAGAAATGAGAAATCACTACATATGGGAAAGAAAAATCACTGCGTATGAAAAGAATTCTAACAAGAAGTAAATGGGAATTCTTTCTGAGTTCTTGTTAATCTTAGTATAATTTATGATGGCTTTGACCTTTGGTCTTGGAATTCTTTTTTTTTTCTGATTATCTTATAATACTAATCTTGAGAAATGTGTTCTAAGAGATTATACACTGACAAGTAGAGATACCCTTAACCCTGAATGCCTCTATCACTCTACATACTCTCAGCTGTCAATATTTCTTTTAGTGGATATTTAACTTTTCCATTGAACTAGACCAGTGTAAAGTTTGGCAGAACATCTTAGCAGGTGACAGAAATGGGTTTAAGCTAAGCTGTTGCACTGTTCATTAAATGGTTCAGTTGAATTCAGAAATATTGAAATACTGTGGGAACAGTGGCTTCTGGCACTTCTGACAGACCCAGAAGAAGCCAACATAAGTGAAGCCTGTGAACACCAGCAGAGAGAGTTGTAGTTACTCAGCCTGGAGAAGAGAAGGCTTAGGGAAGCCCTTACTTACAGCCTTGCAGTATATCAGGGGGGTGTGAGAAAGATGGAGAGATGTTTTACCAAAGCCTGTAGCGATGGGACAAAGGGTAGTAGTTTGAACTGAGAGAGAGTAGATTCCCATGGGGCATAAGAAGTCTTCTGCTGTGAGGGTGGTGAGACGCTGGCACAGGTTGCCCAGAGAAGCTGTGGATGCCCAGTCCCTGGAAGTGTTCGAGGCCAGGCTGAATGGTGCTTTGAGCAACCTGGTCTAGTGGAAGGTACCCCTGCCCATGGTAGTGGGGCTTGGAACGAGATGATCTTTAAGGGTCCCTTCCAACCCAAACCAGTCCATGACTTTTGTTCTCTTGCTTTAAATTAAACAAATACAAATGTAACAGATATTGAGAGCTTACCTGTTGCTGATAGCATTCCCTTGCGTTGCTGAAAGGATTCACTGGTTTCTCATATTTTGAACCAAAATGAGCCTTCTATTTAATTATATCTTGGGTAGACCCTTTTCTTCTGTGCAATTTAAAAGAAATGTGGCTGTTTCTATTATTTATTTTCTATACTGAACAAATTCCAGTGTAGTTCTATGTATCAGCTTGAATCATAAAAAATAGAAAATTCTTTCCTGAATTGAACTAATATAATAACGTGCATAATTATTGAAAATAATTTTGTAGAAAAAAATCAGAAAGGTTTTCTAGAGCTTTCTATGTATCTACTGTCAGTAATGCTCTATTGAACATTCATTGTAAGGTGAGAGTATATATGGTTTTATGTATATATGTACTCAGTAAAAAACATATCAATATTGAAAATAAAAATAAGAGGCTTTAAAATTTGATACCACCAAATGTTTACTGAAAGGTAGTTGTTTTAATGAAATTACCTGCTCTGAAGCATTTGACCTAACATGTGCTTGTAGAGCATAATATCTGGAATAATGATTATTTTAAGACATCATTTTAAAGAACTTTCACAGATGTTTTCAATTTAAGTTATCAGCTCCAGCCAGGAAACAAACAAACAAAACCCAAATATAAATGTTCTGGAAGTCAGATCCTCGTAGATAAAAAGAAACAGCTGACAAATAATTTCAGTTTCATCTGAACAGGACAGGTCTTTCCTTACTTTAGATTTCTGCAGTGCAGTCATCTATATTTACCATAATCTCATTTTAAAGTCAGTGAAAGTGTAAACATCTTCACAGTGCAGTTCATATGACCTTTTTTAGATACATGATAAAGTTTAGAGTTTGATGTAAACTGTGCTGAAGTGCTTGTCTTTGTTGGTAGATAGACAAGTTGCTAGGATTTTAACATATGTTATCACATTAATCCAGTCCATCATTGCAGGATCTTCAGGATGTTGCTTTTCCTATTTTCAAGTCCCACATTTATTATTGAAATGTTTAATGCCAGGTAATTGATTCAATGTTTCTGTAGGGAAGAAAAACAGAAAAATAGGCTTGTGATAAAGATTGATTAAGACTGTAGGTCAAGATATTGAATTAATGCAGCAAAGGATTTGTACAATTCGATGGATGTAGTTGGCATAAATTGGTGGGGTTTTCTGAAGACCTTTTTGCAAACAGTTTGTATCCCAAATATTTTTTGCAATGTTTTCTCTTACTGTAAGTTCTTCAGTTTCTTTGTCAGTATTGTTACACTCTGGATATTCTTATAATGCTGTCTTCCCCCAGAAGCTGTAACCTACGTGAATTTCAGAGTGTACCAAAGGTTATCAGCTTTACCATTCCTTTTTTTCTTGTTTTCAAGCCTCTTCCATATAAAACAATATTGAACACATTTTCACCGTGCAAACTTTTATAGTGTGGTTAAAACATTTGAAACACCTTTATCTACTACTGATTTAGGTAAGAAAGTGTTTAAAGATGAACACTGTGTGCATGTTTATAAGAAGCTGCAGGGGCAAAGAAGACCTGGAATGCTTACCTTGAATATAAAAGCAGATATGAAAAAAATAAAAACTTTACATGAAAAATGTTTTGTTGTTATTTTTGGGAGAATATTGGGCTTTATGACTCAAGATGTTCCTCCAATTCTTCATTCTTCAATGTAAGTACTATTTTTACAGTCCTTTTCATCTTGAGAGATTTGTTGCCTTCTATAGCTCATTGTTTTATAAGTATGTTTTTGTTCAAGGAATATATTGCTTTTCACCTATTTTCACAGTAAATGTCTTTATGGATTCTTTGTCTAAAAGCCGTTCAGTTCTGGTTGTGCTGTCTGTGTAACTAGAGATCTCTACCTTAGTCCTGTCTACAAATGTAGAATGCCTTACTTGTCCTGGTTTAGAAATGGTATTATCCAATTTAGTACTCTCACTGAAAAAACCCCAAATGCTGTTCCCCCTCCACACCACCTCCTACTGGAGGCACAAAACATTATGGCCTAAGAGAAGAACAATTTACTGGAAAGAGAAATGAGATAAGAAATGGACAGTAACAGCAACAATGGTAATAATAAAAGTGTGCAAAAGAGAGTGGTTCACGTACAAAAATGGTCACTGTGGGCCCTATGAGAATAAACAAGGCTGGACAGTTCCCCTGCCGTGTTTTCTTGACCAGAAGGAACCTCTTCTCCCCAGAAGTGAGATTGCCTTTCCCCATCGCCTGGCAATGACCTGAGGTGATATGGAATAATCTCCCTGTCCTAGGCACGCCCCATCCCAACTACTGCTAAAAATTAGCCCTGACATTTGATGGCAGTGTAGGTGTACCAGAATATTCTTTGGCATAAATATTACACTGGCTTCATAGGATTGACATTGTATTGAGAATAGGTAGTATTAGGAATCACTGCCAGTTGTTTTCTCTGATAATTCGTCTCTTTATAGAGGAAAAGGCTGACCTTTAGAGCCTCCAAATTCACAGAGTGAAACTAATCTTTTCCGTAGTATTTTAATTTAAGCATAGACACGAATATCAAATGATGCACC
>VXBQ01008250.1:160253-222318 GCA_013400175.1 Phainopepla nitens | reverse complement strand
CCTGTCTCATTTTCTTAGTAAATTTCCTGGAAATTATAGTTTGGCTTTTTTTTTTTTTTTTTTGTCTCCATCAAAGACCATATATGTAGAACACAAAAAAACATCTCCTACATTATCTAATTGAAGCACATCCCCAATATATTTCACTATCTTTCCTTTCACTGTTTATAATAAATGATAACCATTTTCTTCTTGATGGCTTCTTTTTGAATTTAGTGTTCAGAGTTGGCATTGAGTTCCAATATTAGTTTTCTATCTTTCATATCTTTCAGTTTTCCTTCCTTATTTTTCTTATCTAAGGTCAGGTGAATTGCCCCTACTGTTTGTCTTGCCACTTTCTGAAGTGCTTTTCTTTTAGTTGGCGTGACAGGTACTGCTATGTGAATCACAGTTTGTCAGTGACTTCTCAGACAAATTAACTTGATATATGTGTAGAGAATTTTTCTCCCAACTGCTAGATCTGCAGAGATTTGAGAATTGGGCTTTTTATGTTGTTTTTTCTTTTTTTTTCCTACATCAGGTTCTCTGAGCCCAATTATAAACTCTCTGGTACAGCATACTGTGGTCTTGAGTCTAAGGACCTAGTTGGAATTTAGTTCAAATTTTCTTCTGCTGTTTTCAGTTATTTAGGAAGTATATTAAGCAACAGATACGATTATGCGCAGAAGGTTAGTACTGAAGGGCTGAGGAAAAAAAGTATGCTTTCAATTTCAGTGCATGTAATTTGAACAAGCTTTTTAAGTTGCCAAAATGCTGGAGAGCCCTGACAGATGCGATGGTTATGTATCATTTGTCATGACAAGGGCTCCTAAATTTCAGGTGCATGTCAATATTGCTGAGGTCCTATATGTTTCATGTGGCAAAGGATACCTATGGTTTAGCTGAATAATATCCATTTTTTCAGGAACACAAACAACTGTCTTAAAAGTGGGTGTCAGGAAGCTAGAACTTAAATCATAGCTTGTTGGTTTTGGTCTTTGTTTGAAAGTGATGATGACATAAAGCATATGGAATGAGAATTGTAAAGTCAAATAGCAACACTTCTGAAGTATGCTTTGAACAATTTTGTGTTCTTACTTTGCTTCTGATTTCCTCTTCTCAGTGTATATTTCTATAAATTCATATATTTAATACACTGTAGCTGAACTTAAGTGATCAAAATGTAGCATTTTTCCCCACATCTCTAAATCTGCACATTTTTTTCCTTTCATTGGAGATCAGAGATAGTCTCATGAGTTGGGCATTGTTGCTGCTGTTTCAGTTTTTAGTTTAACTTCAGTTAGAAGGAAAAAAAAAACATTTCAAGAAATAATGGAGTAGTAAAATTTTGACTTTAATCAGGTACATGTGGTGGAGAACTGTCAGAGAAAATTCTGTAATTAAATAATGAAAGCTTCTGAATCTAAGCTTCTGACGACTGAGGCTTGTCTGTGTGTTGGTTGCTTTTCCTCTTATCTACGTTTCCCTTATCTTATGGATATCTCTTTTGTTTTTCCCCTTCTGTCTTGGTCTTCTATTTAGTTCCACATAGTTTTGCTGACAGATTTGCACAGTTCAGAAAAAAAACAAAATAAGCAGAGGGATTCACCAGGAAACAGACCATTTGATGCGCTGGATCATCCACTTCAGTTTTGCTTCATTGGAAAGAGATGTGTCTCCCTTTGTCTTTCCCACAGGCACCTGAGTGTGACACATTACTGCTGGTCGGGAAGCTGCGCCTGCTGAGAGCGTACACTTCTGCCTCCTAGCTCAATGTGAGAACTGTTGTAGTGGTTGCAATCTGTCAAAATGGTCGTTCCTAGCTTTTGTAGTATTTTAGCTGAGAGACAGGAAAATCAAGATCTTACAGAATGTGTATTGGCAAATTCATTTACTTACTGTATACTCTTAACAGGAATCTTGGCCGCAAGGTTCATAAAATGTTGTAGTGCTTACATCTATAAAACACAATAGTGATAACCATAAAAATGTATTTTCTTCGGCATTGAAAGCAGATCTAGCTGGGACTGTGTTCAGACAGAATGCATGTTTTTTGGTACATTTAACACCTACATATATTAACAGTTTATATTATTCCTGGAAAATTAACATAATGTTTATTTGCTTAAAACAAGGAATTTGAGCAAGAACACAAGATGAGGAGTGATTTATTTTATGTAAACAGTTGAAAGGCCTCATTTTAAATCAGTTGCAGATTATGAAAGAATATTAATGATGAAAAGAGAAGACTTTTTTTTCTTTATTTGGATTTAAGATGACTAATATTGAAACACCACACTGGAAATTTGCAGTTGTGTCTGAGCCAGTGGAACTAACAAAGGAGGAACAGCTTCTACATATGAAACACTTGGAGATAGTGTCAAGATAGACAAGCTCTCAATATTTCTTACTTTGTTGAAATTAAGTATACAGCTTGTTTTAAAACAAGCTAAATTTCTAAAAGTAGCTTTGAGGTGTTACTTTAAATGTGCTTTAGTTCTCTGTTTGTTTTAGTTTCTGTACGGCATTTGAAAAAATTTTCAACTAGATGTGTCACTTTGACGAATACCAGAAATTAGTATCTTTTGTTCCTTTTGTTCCTATGCCTATTTTGGATAGTGATTCTATTTGTACCAAGTAGAGTCCATGTACACGCAGCATTAAGCCTCATTTTATAATAGATTTTCTTCCCCATTGGCTGACTAGATTCTATACATATGAAAAAACAGGTCTATGTAAAATCACACGGAATAACTGAATTAATACAGTTGGGAAAGACCTTTGAGATCATCCAGTCCAACTTATGACTTTACACCACCTTGCCAACTAGACCATGGCAGTAAGTGCCATGTCCAGTGTTTTCTTAAACATCTCCAGGGATGGTGACTCCACTAGCTCTCTGGGCAGCCCATTCCAGTGCCCAGGCATTCCTTCTGTGAGGAACAGATGAATCTCAATTTTCCATGAAGAATATTGATTGTACATGAGCAACGTGTTTCTAAACATAACTTCATTTTCTTTATTTGTTTTCAATAACACTTTAAAAGTGGTTGTGGTGTGTGTTTTTGCAGAATAGGCATAATGCAACTGCTATTTTTGCCTCTTATAAAAGACATGCTACCTCAATGAACTTAAATATTATTTTTAAAGGAAGAGAGTAAAAATCTATGACGTAAATTCTTTTGAGCAGCAAATTTAGCTGGTAGATGATCAGGCAAAAGAAACTAGTCTTTTTTTTACACTTCAAGTATGAGGTACAGACTAATTATGTGAAGCTCAAAAACATGTGTCAAAGAGTTTTATGGGCCCCATTACCTTTCAGGTTCATAAAACACTGCCAACAAGCATGTCCCTCTCTCTCCTTTGGAGAATAAATAGCTCAATTAATTTATAGGAGTCTTTCCATTTTGTGTGTAAAAGAAGAAAATGAAGGTAAATTAATCTGAATAAATTGGATTTTTATTCTATCAATCTTGTTGGAATTAGTATCACAATGATGGTAATACCATAATAAAATTTTTGTTGCTTACACTTCATTGTGAAGAATGACAAACATAATTGTTTTATTGGAATAGTAATGAGTACAGAAGTTACTTTCCTGGACCAGTATAGGCCTTTGAAAGTTTGAACTAATCTTGATACACATTTTTATTGCTTAGTTGATTCTTTTGAATTTTGTCTCTTTTGAAGCTTCATTTCCACATAAAATCACTGTTCCCTCCTCCTTTCATGCATGGAGTGCAGACCTAGAGAAATGAATGACCAGTTCACCAGGACCAACCCATCCCTGGTAAGTTCCAGTAGGTTTCAGATGAAATCCAGGGGAACATTTTTTGATTCCACGATATCTGAGCCAAAGATTAGGAAGAAAATATATCTTTGAAGCTGTGACCTGTTTTAATGCCACAAACATATTTGTAAAAGGAAATGATTCCAGAGAAAGATTTTTGGTTTTTTTTTTTTGATCACTTCTGTCATGCTTCAAGCATTGTTTTGGCCTTCCTGGATTCAGTTCTCACCACCTCCTCTCTAAACAGGAGCTTTTTACAGAATTTGTTTACATTCATAGTTGGTTCAGGGTAGAGTTGGATGCTGTGTGTGGCTTCTGCTGCTTGCACTTAGGAGATCTAGATCCCGATGAAAAGTAGATAGGAGAAGTGCAACCACTTCGAGAGTCTGAAGATGGTAGAGAAAAGAAATGCTTGTACTTTCCCGTGTTTCTGGTCTGAGAAAAATGGCCTGAGTCATTTCAGGCTGTTAGTGTTTGGTGTCTGCAACTGTCCTTGGGATGAAAGCAGGAGTATTTGGAGATCAGCTATATCAAAGGTGCCAGGTCTGTTAGAATTGGTATGACTGTCTTCCTTTTCCCTGCAATGCACAGGTCATCCAGCAGAGCCACAGGTGCTGTCTCAGGCTAGTGGCCTGGTCTGAAGCCCAGGTGACAGGTGGTGTTAGACAGAAGGGATTTTTACTACTTTAATGGATATTTTGCTTAGAAAAAGGTGATCAGATTTTGGCCAGCAGCTGAGAACATGTCCAGCACTGAGATGTCAAAGTGTTGCGTGGTTTAGTACTTTTAATTCCTGGCCAGCAGTCATAATCAAATGACCAGTCTTTCTGAGTTACCTAGATGTGCGTTTCTGCACATGCACATTTAAACGTGACATCTAGGTCCTGTAACTGTGTTTACAGAAAAACAGGTACTTTGCTAATTAGAAAATACTGTGTAAGATTCTCTACAGGAAAATAATTGGTTTGACCTCATTTTTAAAGAACAGTACACTTACTGAAGTAGAAGAAAAGCTGTTGATATTTTCTCTTACTGGATTGACATGGGAACAAAAAGAATAGGGTAAGGCTTAATCTTCACTGAATCCCAGTGCATCTTTTGTTCCTCAACTATGTCATTCTTCACCTGGAAAACTGATGGTAAAAAAAGCCCATAATAATTTTGAGTATCTTGTTTTATTGATCAAGTTATTAGAACTTGCAATGAAAAAGAAATAATGACAGAAAGGGATGAAGTGGTAACTTTGTTTATACTTCAAGGCTCCCTTTTACGAAAGTTTCCTGATAGATTTAGGTAGCTTCTAGTCACAGCTATCAGTAAGTGACAGAAGAATTTATTTTAAGCTGAAATTGTGTATTCTTGACTGCTAATATGTGTGAACAGACCAACAATTAATAATTGTATTAATTTTCATATTGATAATTACTCAAAAATCCACTGAATTTTAATACATTTTATTTCAATGCTTTTCTGGTAATTTTCAAAGTATCTACTGGCAACATCTATTATCCCCAAAGTCTAAGCTATTTTTTACTACAAATGTCATTATTTTTTAAATAGCTGTTTCCCCTCCTATTTTCTACATAGTAAAGTTAAGAGTACAGTCCTACTAAATGAAAAGTATTAAGAGTTTTCTTTTTACATATAAAATCAGATAGCTGTTGCAATAGTCTCTGTATGTAGAATTTGTTGTTTGGCTGGTTTCCCTAATTTAGAACAAATGATTTGATCATGGCATTTGCTACAGTATGAGCCTGGGATGTTTTGTATTGAAGCATGGGGTCTAAACAATGTCAAAGAATGCATTGTATCCTAATGCTTGAAAAAACAAATGTATTTAGGGTGAACACACCTACTTTAGCTTGCATATTAAAATTGTACTGATATGTTATCTATAAGAAAAAGTGTAACACCAAGGGATGATTAGTGAAGACTGGGAATAGAATGGGGTCAACTACAGTTAGATGAAGTACAGCATCATATGAGGTTCATTGAGAAGATGGGAGGTGATGCTGCTTTACCACTTGGGCCCAGTGAGGCCACATCTAGACTGTTGTGTTCAGTTCTGGTCTCCACAGTTCAAGAAGGACAAGGACCTACAGGAGAGGGTCTGGCAGAGGCCACAATGATGATGAGGGGTCTGGAGCATCTGTTACGAGGAGAGACTGTGGCAGCTGGGCCTGTTTAGTCTGGAGAAGGGGAGACTGAGAGGGGATCCCATCAAATATCTCAAAGGCCCATGCCAAGAGCATGTGCAGACTCTCTTTCATAGTGCCCTGGTACAGGATGAAAAGCAATGGTAATAAACTGAAAAACAAGAATTTCCATGTCAGCATGAGGGAGAACTTTATATCGAGGGTGGCAAAGCCCTGGTACAGGATGCAAAGCAATGGTAATAAACTGAAAAACAAGAATTTCCATGTCAGCATGAGGGAGAACTTTATATCGAGGGTGGCAAAGCCCTGGAACAGGCTGCCCAGGGAGGTTGTGAAGTCTCCCTCTCTGCAGACATTCCTGTGTAACCTGCTCTAGGTGATCATGCCTTGGCAGGGGGCTGGAACAGAAATTCACCCAAGGGCCCTTCCAACCATAACTGTTCTGTAATTCTTTTTCTTAATTATCAGCATGAATTTCTGAAGTAAAATGAAAGATCATCTATCATCTTCCAGCAATATGGATCCTTGGCATGGTGGTTAGTTGCAGAAGAACTGTGAATCATTACTGGAATTGTGAAAACGATGTGTGACCCCAAGGTGAATCAGAAAATAGAGAAGTGTTAGTGTCATTATAGACAGCATTGTTTAGGTTTGATTAGCAAAGCCATGTATACTTTCCCTTATGCAGAAACTCATACTGAACTAGGAAGAAAAATGATTGGATATTCAGAAAAATGTATTGTCCTTTTTAGAAATTAAGTTAAAAATTGCTTGACTTATTTAGTCAACAACTGAGAGATATAAAGTACATCAGAAGAATAAAGAGCAAAAAAGATTAAAAAGAAAGACAGTGTTAGTTCAGGATTAAGTGGAAGTGGAATTTAATTGATTTAGAAACAAGATTTTATTACAGAGGGGCCTGTGATACCAAGGCACTTGATTTGATTGCTTGAAGAGATATTGTGTAGACTTTCGTTTTTCTACTGACTCTTTTGGTCAAATTAGATAGCTTCCATGAGTGCCGTGGCTGGTGTAAGAATTTGTAGGATCATATGGCTAAGGTTATTCCTTCCAATAAATCTTCACTAAATCGTGGAATTATCTATGGATTATGGTCTTCATTTCCTGATATCTCTGACAAGTTGATTAGCTCCCTTGGACTGTTTGACAAGGCTTTTTAAGTTCAAGTTTTGAATTACAGATGGAGTGACTTCTGTTGATCAATATGGTGTGTTCTTATCTGTAGGACTTCCCCACCTTAGTCCTGGGAGAGACCCATGTCCTTTGTGTAACATTTCTCCTGTTAAGAAGACACATTTAGGTACCCAAAATTGTCTTCATGTCATTTATTTATCATTTTATGGGTTACAGTTCTATTTAGTTCAGTTCTTTATTTATGCTGAAACACAGGAACAAATTTACTTGGTTGCATCAACCATTTATTCAGTCCAGTACTCACAAAGGTAGCTGCAAGTGTGTACTTAGGGAAATCTAAGGACAGAACAAGGCTATAGGGCATTTGTCTCTAAAGCTCTCCACTCCCAAGCTGTTTTCTGCTCAGGGAGTCTGGGGTTGCATGAGATTTAGGGGCATTTAATAAATGAAAATTTATTTCTATTAACTCCATTTAGCATGGCTGTTGAGAAATTAAGTTATTTTTTTGCCTCTTGTATTTCCTGGAGTCACTGGACTCCACTGTAACTGGTGTGATTTAGAATGGCAGTACTATGCCATAAATTGTGTATTGTGACAATGGGCAACAAAGCATAGGAACTGGGAAAACAGTGATTAACTGTGATGTTCAAGTGATTTAATGTGGTCTTTTTTTCGGTATGACTGATATCTGGTTTGTTGATTCATGATTGCCATGTAGCATTTTTTATCACACACATAGCTGAAGCCTGGAATAGGGAATGAGAACATATAATACTACATTTTTAAATGGAAATATATGTTATGATGGTGAGAATATCAAGCACTCATAATGTATTCTGGATCTTCTCCCTTTCTTTTGCTAAATTGAGAATAGCATACTGTGTGTTCGATAAAGTAATTCTTATAAACCTGTTGAGGTGAAATTCTGTTCTAGAGCCCCTTATTATCTTTTTCTGGTCGATTCAGAAACAGATTTTGGGGGCCATAGGGAAGCATTCAGTATTGTAAGAATTTTTTACAGCATTCTTTTTAATGATATTTCTAAAGATAAACAACATGAAGTAATTTTTAGCTAAAATTTTAAATAATAATTGTCTGTTGAAAGTTAGCAGGAATGGAGTAGTGAACTTCACTAAAACTCCTTAAAGTTGGGATTATGAAAACTGATTGAAGTCACTTTTCCACTCAAAGATGTTGAAGTGAATCCCTAAATCTCTACTGTCCCTCTGATATTACAATGAGTAATGAACACTCCATATTTCACTTGCCTAGTTGATTTCAGAAGGCTCACTGGGCTTCTGAAGGTTTCATCTTTCTTTGCTGAGGACTGAGATTAGCTTTAGAATTCTGCCTCTTTAATCAACATGACGTTATAAACTCCAGTTTATTTTCTTTTAGTAGACAATCCTGTAGGATTTTGTGGTTTTAATGTTGTTATAGCTACTCAACAATTTTTAAATTAAAAATTTGCCCAAAATTCTAGATTAAAAGAGCACTTTAGATTATGATTAAATTCTTTCACTTAGTAAGCAGACTTGGGTCAATTGAGAGGTGATTATTCGCATCTAACATCTGTCAAGCACTGGCAGTAACACAATCCTTATGCAAAACTTATTACATTGACCTTACAGTCAATGGGTTTAAGAGAAACATCCTTGGTGAAAAATCACAATAGAAATGTTCTCTCTGATTGGCTTAACAATACTGTTACTATTAACTTTATGGTGTGCTACCTAAGGAATAATTAAACCAGATGGTGTGTTAAACCCAAATGAAAGAATAAAGATATTTTTACTTTTAAGTTGATCAAAATTAGGTAAAACAACATATGTTCATATGCATTACAATTCCTTTAACTACATATTAACTGCTTCCCTTAATATTCTTCCTGGTGATTTGAGAGCTCTGCCTCTTGGGAAAAAAAAAAGGGCAACAAAAACAAACCCAACAAAAATCCTCTTTGAATTCTTTTTGTCAGAGACACTGGTCACTCATACCTCTGTGTTTCTTTGTGTTTTATGTAATTTAAATAAACAGTTTGCACACTGCAGAATCCTCCAATTTTGTGAAACCGAAATTCAAGCTATTTTGGGCCACATTCAAATTGTAAAAATTGGGGCAGGTACATCCAAAAACAGGATTTGGAGATTGCCTCTAAAAAAGCACAGCTTGTACAAATGAGCAAATTACATTTTATGCAACAGATGTTGAGGAGGGAATTACAAATACTCCAGTTCCTGTTATATTAATCCTGACTTGCCACCATTTCTCTTTAGCAGTGCCATGCGGGGCTAAATAATGCAAAATAACACACCACGCCACGTACATTATGACTAAAGTCTCTCTGCTGCCCATAAGCGGAGCTGTTATTTTTATTCCTCAAATAATTACTATGTTGTTTTTATTCTCCATTATTCCCCAAAGCATAAAACTCTATTATATTTACTTTTTTCATACCAGTAACTCTTTTCATACATTGATGGTATTTCCCTCCTAAAGATTGCCTGATGAATGGAGTGCAGCTCATGGAAATACACAGTCCCATTGCCTGAACTGATATGAAATTAAATGAGAGTGGAAACACACAAGTGAGATTTATGATCATAAAGCATTTTGGAAAAATGTTTTATCTTCACAGCTGCTCCTTATCCAGGTGCTGTTAAAAGCACTGGAAATAATAATAAAGTTAACTGTATCTTGATTTTTGTGAAGGATTCTGAATCATATGCTTTCATTAGCTTGATCATTTTATATGCTTCTGTCTTACTAGTGTAAATTACTTCTTAGTCACAACTACCTGTTCAAGCAACTCATAGACATGTTAACAGTGAGCTTCTCTTCTTCTGACTGGATGAGCCATACTTTTTCCTGGGAGAGCTTCAGTTGGTTGAAGTGGGAGAGAAAAATTATCTTAATATATTATCTATAATTGTCTATTATATTCCTCAGCTGTAAATTTCTTCTAGTTATAATGAAGTCCATAGCATCAGTATGAGTTGTCAACCAGTCTAACAATGTTACTGTTATAAAATACAAAGATTAATTTCAGCAAAAAGACTCTTGATTTTTTGTTTGTGTCTAAATGGAGAAGCAATGTGATAAAACATAAATCACACTTTACAGGTGTAGTGATTTCCTATGAATATGCCAAGCAGGATATTCATGTGAGTGTTTATATGAAGGCATTTATATTAGCAGAGTTTGCACACAGATAGCGTAATACCAAGCAAGTAAATGTTGCTATCGGTATGGGGAAAAGGACTTTATTTTACTGAATTTAATATTCATTTAATTGGAAGATTAATAGAGTCAGCCGAAGCTAAGCCTGATGCAATTAACATTTCAATTTGGTGTAGGATGTTGCTGCCTTATTTTTATAATGCTTTGAACACTTTTATTGAATTTTGTATCTTCACTGGGCTTTAGTCACAAGTCTGCATTACAGAATCATAGATTTTCAGAACAGTTGATGTTGGAAGGGGCCTCTGAGTTCATTGGGTCAACAGCTCTACTCAAGCAGGTCCACCCAAAGCTGATTGCCTATGATTATGTTCCGATTATTTGGGTTTTTTTTTAGTATTTCTAAGGATGAAGACTCCACCTGTGCCACTACCCAGTCACCCTTACTGTAAAAAAATTGTTTCCTGATGTTCAGAGGAAACCTCCAGTGTTTGTGCCCCATTGCCTTTGATCCTGTCACGGAGCACAACTGAAAGGACCTTGAATCTGTCTTTACACCCTGCCTTGATCAAATTGTATTTGATGTTGAGGTATTTATCAAGTTCCCCTGAGACTTCTCTTCCCTAACCTGAACAGGCGGAGCTCTCAGCCTTCCTTTACAGGAGAGAAGCTTCAGTCCCTTTACCGTCTTCGTGCCTTCACTGACCTGTCTACACTATGTCCATGCCTTGTACTGAGGAGCACAGAACTGGACACAGCACTCTAGCTGTGTCCTCAGCAGGGCTGAGTATAGGGGAAGGATCACCTGCTGTCACAGCCTGCTGTCCACAATCATCTGTTTTGGCCCACGATACCATTAACCTTCTCTGCTGCAAGGGTGCATTGTTGGCTTATGGTCACATTGTTGCCTATCTTTTCTGCCAAGCCGTTTTCCAAATGATTGGTTTCCAGATGATTGGTGTACAACATATACTAGTGCACTTCTTGTTGAACTTCACAAGGGTCCTGTCAGGCCATTTTTCCAGGCTGTTGAGGTCCGTCTGGATGGCAGCATGACCCTTTGGCATATCAGACGCTTCTCCCAGTTTTGTGTCACCTGCAAATTTGCAAAAGGAACGCTCTGCCCTATCATTCAGATCATTAGTGAAGATGTTATAAGGGACTGGACCCCTGGTAGACCCCCACTAGCTATTGTCTTCCAACTAGGATTTGTGCCACTGATCACGACCCTCTGGGCCTGGACATTCAGCTTTTGTTCAGTTCACCTTACTGTCTGCCCATCCAGCCCATACTTCAACAGCTTCTCTGTGATGGTCTTGAGGGAGAAACTGTTAAAATCTTTACTGAAGTTAAAGTAGACAATATCCATTGCTGTGCTGTTGTCTACCAAGTCAGTAGTTATTTTTGGTTAGAAAAGAGACCTGCTCTTTTCATTGACCATGGATTATTGTGGCTTAGAACAGTTGACTAAGACTTGAAGGTGAAACTCTGCTAGAGAAGGATGCAGAGTAAGCTATAAAAAGGAAGAGGATAATGCCAAATTTTGCCTGCCTATAAATCCCTAAAAATAAGAAAAGAAATTCTTCTGCACGAGAGGAAATGTTCTTTTAATGTAATTTGAAGAAATTTATGGATTTCGCCTACACAGAGATTCACAGAACTGGTAAAGAACTATATGGAAAATCTTAGCCCAAGTCCTTGTTAAATTTGGCAGTGATAAATTTCCAGTGATAAATTTTGAAAAAGCTGGAAATAACATGTGTTGTGGAAATCTATGAAATGATGCAATTCTCAGGGAGTCTCCTACTCACATGTTCTCCTTTGCAGCTAATGTTCTGAAGTGCAAGTCTTGTTGTTTCTACTTAGAGATATCTCCAGACAGGGTGCAGGATCATTTATCACTAGTGCATTTTCAAGCCAATGGGTAAAAAATTAAAATGTTGTAAAAGAGCTACAGAGAATAACAATTCCATGAAAAAGAAACAAACAAAAACCAAACAAAAACATTTCAAAACCCAAAACAAACAAACAAAATTACAACGATGTTTGCATTTCTAGTTCGTGCTTGAAATCAGTTACCACATTTTGTCGAGGTGCCCTAGGAATGTTAATAAAGATAGAACTAACTAAAACCTTCAGAAATTATACATTAAAAGTATTGAAATTATTTCATAATTCCATGTAACCCTCCTAGAATTCTGCATTAATATGAATCTATATTAAATTCTGCAAGACCTTTTGAGAAAAGTTTGAACTTGTGGTACTCTTAAACAAGAAATCTTGCCTCATGTTATCATTAGTTATTAGCAAAACCCAGTGGTTCTTATTGTTGCCGTGATCAAGGAAAGCATTTGATAGTCTGAAAAGAACAGAGTATATTCCAACCTTGTTCCACACTTGCACACTGAAATAGCTTCTTTCAAGCTAGTTTTTCTCCCTTGCCTTAATTTCTCAGTTTCTTTTATCAGTTCTGTTTGCTTACTTATGTTTGTCTTATGTTAGCTTTCTCTGTAAAGGATTTGACGTAAAATACTCACTTGAAAGATACAACAAATATTCTGTAGCATTAAGTGCTGCATAATTGTGCCCTTTAAAGTGCCTCAAGATAGTTGAAATGTAAACCCATAAGGCCAATGCAAGCTCGTTCTCTGCAAATGAGTAACACTGACTTCAAGTAGACCCCTCCTGATTTACAAAAAACAAGGTTGTTTTTAGCATATGACACGTGTAAGCAAGAGGAAAAAGTAGTGCACGGTAGCAGAGTGAATCTCAAGAATTTTCTCTTAAACTCCGTTTTTGAAAACTGAACTAGTGAGCGGATAATTGTTGCAGTCTGTGTACTGTCAACAGCATACAGAAATTTTCCACGTCAGAAAACGATGAGATAAAGAGAAGAATAAATGCAGTGAAACCAGAAGGCTAGCATGAGAAGATGAGGAAGAATTAGTATAAATTACTATAGAGATATTTGATTCTTTCATTCCAGGTATTCAGTCTTATGTATAAGATAAGGTAAAGGTGGCTGTATATATATATATAAAATGAAGATAAGGTAAATTGAATGCTATATATGTTTGCTGATGCTCTGGATTAGAAGGGCTGGGGACAGCAAATCTTGAATAAGAAGCATGCTTCCTGACTTAGTGACAGAGAAGTAGTTCAGTGAAAGTTCCACATAGAAGACTTCTAGAAAAGAACTCATTAAAAATATATATTTTTTTATGAAAGGTCAGGAAAATCCTACTGTAGTTATCTCTGAATTCCCCAAGTTTCTCTCAATGTCTGAAACATCATCAGTCAATTCTCTCTAATCCTTTGGAGGTGTTGGAAATACTTCAGTGGTATAGAATGCTATAGAGTAGTCAAACCTAGAAGATAATGTTTTCATTTGAAGATGACACTTCAAAATTGAGCTCAGGGATAACAGTATAAGAAATTCCCTTGAGAGGGACACACGTTCCAAATAATCTAGTATTTTGTCTCTGACAGTGGCTGGAGAACATTCAAGCCTGACCATATACTGCAGTCTGGATTCTGTTGGTGTGATTTATTTACCCTGAGCATCTGTGTCCACAGATAGCAGGGAAGTCTGAGAATCCAAATACATATGAAAAGTTACTGCATTTAGAGCTGACTTCTGTGCTATCTGAACAGCACACTATGATATTCCCCCATTTATGTGACAACACAGGCTAAATATTACAAAGAGGTTGTTTTGAGTTAAAACATGATTTGAACACATATTTCCAAACATTTGCATAATAGCATAACTAGGAGAAAATTATCTGTTCTTGTTTCCCTGAATATTCACCAGTTTGTTTTGTTAGTTTCTTAAGGCCTAATACTTCTACTACTGAGACAAAATTCTTTCTTTAGTTCTTTCTTGGCTAGGAATGGAGGTACATGTATTCTTGAGACATATGGCTGCCAAAAAGTTATATTCTTTTGAAAGCGCTTAAACAGGATGCCTGAGCTTCTTGCCCATATCAGATTATCTTGTAACCTGAATATTTTATGGTTTCTCAACATTTAACTTGATTTTTAATATTTGTAAAGTTTAGAAAGTGATAGAAACCTAAATAATGGTGTTTAAATGTGATAAAATATACTGGTTTGGGTTTTTTTTGGCACAATTTTCTAAAGTTAATCAGGGCAGCTATAAAGTCCCTTTGATTGGAAGAGACTATAAATAGCTAGATTTTCATAAGTTTTTGAAAACAATCCACATTACCACTCCCAATCTTCCTTCTGCAGTTTCTGCAAGTATATTGCAAGTATTTGCAAAAGTCTTTTCTTATGAAAAACTGAAACACTTCAAGTTCTTAGCCTTCAGGCTTTGTATTTTAGTATGAAAATACTGATACACACTGCTAGAAACACAGCTGTAGTCACCTTTATATTATAGTAAAGAAAACTCCTCAGAAAGGATCACTGACTTTTTTTGACTCATGATGTAATATTTTCCTTTATAATAGCAATTGATGAAATTGATTCAAATGATAAAAATTATGTAAGACAGTTCTGTGTCAAGGTCTAGCGTAGGACCTAACCATCTATTTGTTAAACTCTGATAAAGAAGGGTAGTGGAGGAACCTTTCCCTTGTGAATTTTACCTTTGCCGGTAAAAGAAAATGTTACATATAGTTCCTTATTTTCAATGAGCCAATTCTCCCATAAGCTATTGAAACCAATTGAAAAACAAAATGTAATGCATTCAGATTTCCAGGAGCAAGCTGCAATCTTAAAAGTTCCTGTCTCTACTTTGTTGTAATGAACAGTATTTTAACAATGTGCCCTAAATACATGACTACAGATTAATTTGAAAATCCACACTGGTTCAAAAGAGATGGTAATTTCATTCAACCTGAAGTGTTATTTGCTTTCTGAACTGGTACCTGAATTACTGATGTACGATGCCAAAAGGTAAATTATTTTGGGCTAGATTTAATTTGAATTTCCTTGCATTTTTAATTTGAATTTCCTTGCATTTTTTGTTTGAGAGAGGATTTTACATTCATTTCTTTTCTTCATTTTGAGGATCTTACTCTTTTAATAATTGTGTTGCCTTATGCCCTAATCTGTTTATTACACTATAGCTTAGATGGAACAATGCTGCTTCGGTTCAAAATAAACAGATTTGGTACGTCTGTGAAATAGACTTATGTGTAGCAGGATGCTTTACCATCTAGAAAAGCTCGCAGGTTTCTAAATGCTTAAGAAATTATAATGCCAGTAGATTTAGCATTTGTATATCTGCAGGCTCATGCTTATTCAGTTGTATCAAGGCAGCTTAAGCTAATATCTAATCTTCTTATGGAATAGTTCTTCCTGTAACAACAACAGGATTGTGCATAACAAGCTTGAACAACCATGTGGATCTACTGTTGTGTGAAGGGGAGAGAAGGAGGAGTTGCCTAACTTTTTTTTCTTTACCAAATGTTTGATTATCCTTGCATAGGAAAGCTCAAGAGTCTTGCTCTGGTACCATGTATTCAATTCATTCAACCCAAGAAGTCATGAAAGAATCATTGTCCACCTTGATACTCTTCTATCCATCAAAGTGGGAAATAGACAAAAGGTGCTGAAAAATTATTTTGGTACAATATTGAACTTGGGTATATATGATAATGGGAAAAAATGGTTTGCATTTAGTTATCCATGTATTAGAAAGGAACATGTGTAAAAAAAAAAAAATAGAAATGTTTTCCTGAAAAATGACATTAATTATATTCTGATATTCTATTTCTGACCAAAAAAAATACCTATGAAGTATGACATAGAAATCTAAATGGCGTTATATTATTTCAAATTCATACTTTGTAGAAAAAGATTAGGCAACTTAGTTGTATGTAGAGATTCAGCTCCCTGCTTCTTTTGCTCAGCACTTTCAGTTGTACTCTATTGGTAGAATTCCATTAGGCTTCAAGGAAAAATGTAGATCCTCTGTAGTGGAAATCATAAACCAAAGGAGTTAATCACTAAAGGAGCAACATGCATTACAAAAATCTAGAAGGAATTTCAAGGGGTGATGTAGGGAGAAAACAGTGGGGGGGATTGGGTAGCTTTTGCTTTTTTGGAATGCAAAGGACTAAATAAATTTCTCTCTTGTGCATTTCATTGATCTCATTGATGAGCTGAAATAACATCACAGCAAAGAATAATCTACCTTCTGATCTACCTCCAGATATTGTCTTCTCTTTAACAAGTAGTGCAGCTAAGTGTCCAAGGAGAAAACCAGTAACTTTCCTATGCAGCTCCTGATCAGGTTCATTATGATCTTTCAGAATAAAATTACTTTATCTTTTCCTTCTTGTTGCTTCGTGTACAAATCCTGTGGGGTTTTTTTTTTCCTGCCTCTGTTTTATAAATCCATACTCATTTTTGACTGTTCTGAAACTATACTAAGTAGTTTTACTGTAGGATGTTAAATTGAAAAATTGTTAAATATTGTACTGAAATTGAGAGACAAAGAGAGCATAGTATGACTTTTCATGGGGTTTTTTTTTGTAAGCTGTACTACTTTGATGGGAAGTCATAAGTTTGTGTGAAAACTGAATATTTCTTTTGTTAATGAGAAATGTGTAACACAAGATATGTGGTTTGTTTTCTAGTGTTAGATAAGTAAGGGAAATCTGCTATCTATGAAGTAACTTAAATGCTTTTTCCTTATTCAAAAATGTGAAAAATAAAATCAAAGATTTTGTTATATTTGTGGTAGAGTTCCAAGATTTTTTTTTCCCATTTTTCCTACAAATCCAAACTTAATTTTTCAGGTTTTTTAGGAAAAAAGGAAAATATTTTCATATAATGCCTTGAAATGTTCAGTGTACAACTTCTCAGTGTAGGATAATTTCCAAGAAAAATACTAACCCTATAAATACTTTTTTTTTCTTTAATGCATGTTTTGCATATTTGTCCTTATTTTGTTCATAATTTTTCTTGAAATTAAGATTTTTTCCTATACCCAATGCATAATTAATATAACAAAGTTATAAAAAAATAAAAAAATGCAGGCAAGAAGCCTCTTGAAAGGAGATACTTAACATAAATTTTTCACTTCTTCTTATTGGGCACTAATCAGGCATCATTTTGCATGTAGGGTCACCTTAATTTAAATAAAACACAGTCACAATGTGCAAAAAATTAACATCATCTTCACAATTATTGCTTCATACAGCCAGCTTACTTTCAGTAAAATATGACTTGATTTTCTGTTAAAAATTAATTTACCAGCTTTACCCAGGTTGTTTCATTAGTTCACAGCTCAGCTGGGCATGTAACCAGTTTAGAAGGCTGCAGAAAGTTTATGAATAAGCTTTGGAATCATAGAATGACTGTGTTTAGAGTGCCTACAGAAAAGCTATTTGCAGCTTGCCTGACCTCTCCTTCATGTAGTATTGCTGTATCTATCTCTTTTTCTCCCACGTCGTCAGGTTTTGTTCCTTTATTTCAAACACACTTAATTATATTTTATTCTTATCACCTCATTGAAGGGAAAAGATAATAACAGATCCATTAGACTTCATTAAACTGATGATAAAAGCGAGAAATTCTAAAGGAATATTTACAAGTTGAATAAGCTTTTTTTAAAAGTTTGGCTTCTTGGATCTTGTCATATCCTAATACATCTTTAGAGCTGTAACTAAAAAACAGCAAATGGTTCTAATCAATTAAATATGAAAGAGAAATATGACAGAGGGATTAAAATTATAGTCAAACTTCCTGTATTTGTCATTAAAAAAATCATTAATTGCCCTAGGCTGTTCATTGTTATTAGTAGTTGAGATCTTTTTATTTCTTTTACAGTTTGTAACTCAGATATCTGTCTCGAATTACTTTCAGTGGGATGAATTACAAATATAATTAATTTTTTTTGAAATTCTAAAATTCAAATAATAAAATCTTAGAATGTTATGGTTCCTATTTCATAGTAGATAAATGAGAATTTGGCATCCAAATAGAACAATAGTTGCATGCACGCTTTTGTGGATCTGAGCTTGTCATTATTGCAGAGAAAAGAGGGGCAGCATATTGACCAAAGATGGAACAACCATGCCATGGGAGTTTAGATGCTGGAAAGCACAGCATTAGTACAAAGCTAATATGTTTTTTTTTTTTTTTAAGAGGATCAATTATAGATTCATCTTTCCTTGCTAATAATTAAAAAATGAAAGAATTTTTAACATCAATGAAAAAACCCACTAAAATTGATAAAATTATCCTCTTTTTAGATAGCACATTATGAACCATTCAACTTAGTTCAAGACGGAATCAAGGATATAGAAAAATGGATTAAACTGAAACCAGGTTTGTCCTTTAAATGGAAAATGTCAATATTGTTAATTCTAATAAAAAGAAAATTATTCTTCTAAATCCTCACAATTTACAAGGTAAATCATATTAGCTAGCTTAAGATAGCTGTGGAGGGGCCTCCACGCAGACAGTGTGTTCTGTATCTGTTAGGAGCAGAATTTCCTTTTACAGAAGGTGAACCTGGCCATTGTCAGCAGCATGGTGCTGCACTAGATGAATTGTCAGTCTGGTAACTTTCTTCTTATGTTGCAAATAAGAGAGATGCTTTATAGGATTATTGGGAGATAATAGGATGACATAGTGAGAAATCTTTTGAGGTGGTAGGGGTCAGCTGGCTTAAATTTTCTCTCGCTCTTGGTGTTAACTGAATGTATGGGATGAACACCTGAAAGTGCAACAGTTTCAGAAGAAAGAACAGATGTCAGATTACTTTTGAATTTCTGCAAAAGTTTTAAAAAGTTCTTGAAACCTTTTGAAGTTTTCCAGAGTTTGATTCAAATTACTGTGGTTGCAAATTCACTTTTATGTTGCCTTCTGTTATTTTGCCTCTTTTTTATATGTGGGGGTTTTTTTTGGTTGTTTGTTTTTTTTTGTTGTTGTTGTTGTTTGTTTGGTGGGTTTTTTTTGTGTGTTTTTTTTTTTGGTTTTTTTGTTGTTTTTTTTTTAATATAATGCATGAGTTCAAAGATCATTGCAGGGATGATATATATATACTTTAGATTTGTAGACATCCACATTTCCTAGCTTTTCTGTTCTGTTCTGTTCACAGCATCATGCTGACCTATTGTTCCTATTCACTTTAACTGTATGTATGCTGTGCTTCTTAGCAGTGCGCAAGGGTTTTCTCATCTTTGCAAGGCACAGCTGAAAAACTGGACCCAACAGTATCCTGTCTCAAAAGCTTATATAATCTCACTTCATTGTTAGTGTAATATAAAGAGTCTTCTAGTATAATTTTGCATTTCACTGAGGTTAATTTTAGTCTTTCATTAAACTGCCATTGTGATCTAAGCTCCTAATGGAAATTTAGAAATATTTCATCACCTGCATATTTTCAGAACCATAACTCTTAGACCAGAAATGATAGTTTCTTGCATAGGCATGAAGAATTCTTTGAACATTTATGCTAATTGAAATGGGTTCTTTAATTTTTAAATTTGAACTACATAATGTTTGCATTTTATGTTTAGAAATGAGAATTCCCCTCATCTTCTGCTCTCTAGAAAAGGACACAAGTTCCTTAAAGAAAATTTCTTAACAGGAAAGTAAACTTGACTAGTCTTAATAATACCAAGAGTTATGAAATACCATCAGGACCTCCTAGTGGAGAAGGAACGAAATGTTCGGAGATGTTTAGAATAGCAAAGAGAAGTCAGAGGATACAGAATTTGTGACAAGAACAAAGAAGTGAGTCAGACGTGAGGCCAGTATGTGAAAGTCTATCACTGGTTTCTTTCATTGAAGAGGCATCATAACGCAGATGTGGAACAAGTGCTCAAAACAGAATCCATAGCTGTGATGGTTTTCTGCTGCACTTTTGTGAAGCTTAGCTTATTTTAATTTTCTTTGCTCCTTCTTGGGCAACATGTCCCTTCTTGGGATCATGCTGACCCCATTTGGCATCAGATTCTCTTGGGAGAGGAGGAAAGAATATGGAAGGTGGGGCTCCATGGAGTGCAAAGTTGCAGATCTGGGCAGGCAGGAAGATAAGATTAGGAGAGCAGTACACGTTCCCCAAGTTGTGTATGGTGCTGTTAGTAATATAAGCAGATGCTGCTGCTCATTCATGTCTCAGGTCCTAGGTTCTGCACTATGAAAGCTCTGTAACAGATGTTCAGCAAAAAATATTCCTCCAGAGGAAGGGCTGTGAAAATCCTAAGGACTGGTCTGTTTATGCTGTGGTCCAAAGTGGCTCTAGCCTCATAGTCTTGCTTAAAAGGATGGGGTTTTATTGAACAGACATGCCAGGAATTGTACTTTCTTTAAAAATGTGCGCTAAAAAGTTACATAAAATGGACGCAGAAAGTAGAAAAAAAATAAGCCAAGAATTTGGGCAAAGATGGGTATTAATTTTCTCAAATTGCATCAAATTCACATTTGAGCTTAATTGTACTTAATGGCTCTGAAGGAGGTTCTAGTCTTAGAGACTGACAGTCATTTAGAAAAGTCACCAGTGACTGTGACTATTAAAATAAATTCTTAGGTTCAGTCCAATTTGAATTAGAATAAACAATCTCTTATTTTCTGATTAAGTGATGAGAGTTTATATGAGCTGGGGTACAGGGATGAGTTAGTGAACATTCCTTTACAATAGAGTCCAATGGTTATGATATAAACATTTTGCTGCTCAACACACAGTTTAAACATGACTCTAATAAATGGTTTTTGCTCCTTGCATAGTCAATGAAGAGATTCCAGGTAATTTCAAAGATGTTTAACTTCCTCTAGACACTATAGGGTTTCCAAGGGTATTTTGTCTTAAAACATACAAAATTAATAGTAGTTTAATAATTCTAAAAGCCTTTAAATATTAAAATTTCTTTCAAAATTATGAAGAATCTTTGTTTTAAAATGGTAGAAAAGTAACAAATTCATATTCCTGTTACTAGACTGCCCTCATCATAAAGTGCTCAATTTCCTAAGTTATGGAAAGACTCACAGATCTTCATCCCTTAGAGCCTGGAAGTAGCTGCTGTGTTCTGTCAATTACTGCATCTCATTTATTCACTGGTCTAGTAAGAGATTAAATCACATTTTTTGGTGCTTTCTTCTAACATTAGCTCTAGCTTTGTAAAGATGATCTGAATCTATTACATGTACAATTTGGGTAAGGTTTGCTGAATGACACTCGCTGCTCAAACAGCAAAATAGTACATTTTTAATAGTCACCATACATTATGTTCTCAAGCTAATCTATTCATGGGATTTCAGCTGAAGATCGCTTAGCTTCTCAGTCAGTCTTTAATTACTTCAGAGGCTTACAAGGAATCTATGAATCTAATAATTCAGGGGGCTTGAAACTGGATTTTTCAAGGATTATTGGTTGTCTGCAGTTAGTTGTAATTAGCCACCTGATTTTGGCTTTTTCTGTCTCTAGGGGCAAGAACCTAGCTGTCATAATATTGCACAGGAATGAGGCTCGAGTCCTGTTAGCTTAGCTCTCTGAGCTGTGTGTAGAGCATACTTTAAAAGGTACTTGACTTATCTGTGTGTAAGTTTCTCTGTTGGTAGCAATGGAGATCACAAGGCTAAACCTTCTTTGTAAAACATTTTGTGAGTATTGAGAAAAGCTCTGCATAGGACCAAGGACTTTTTATCATATCTAGTTAGCAGAAACAGATGAACAAAGACAAGCAGTGAAATAGAGAAAATAATACCACTATAAACTTGATGAATCTAAACTATTCTTGATAAGAAATTAATATCAATGTTAATGAGGCCAATCTCAATTAGTGTCAAAAAATATTTTTAGCTGCTGATCTGAGCTTATTTATGCATCCATCTCTGTAGCATATGAGAATCACAAATATTGTGCATAAAGTATTAGGCATAAATGTTATAAGTATTAGGCATGTGTTATAAAGTGTTAGGCATAAATGTTATAAGAACCCAGAATGTGTAAGCCAGCACTGATGCTCTTGCATAGTCTATATTTATAACTTCACCAAACAGTCAGCTCACTGCTGTAGTGTGTGCACTTTCATGCAAGCTGTATGGTTCAGTGATTCTTTCTAAGAACATTTTAGGTAGAAGTACCTCAGCACGTGGGAGATGATAATGAAGCAAGGAAAAGGGGTAGCTGATGCCACCTGAAACTGTAGAACAGAATTTTCCTTAACTATAGGGCTGTCTGTTCACTGATGGTAGGTACCTATTATTTGCTGCACAGCTGTTGTACCAAACACATTGCCATTTTTTTGTCTGTATAAGATGTAAAAACACATAAAGCTACTTGATATCTTCTGAGGAATAGATAAGCTTGGCTGTCTGCTAGAAACTATATAATTGTGTGTTTAGAATTTTTGAAATGAAAAAGGACAGAGGATAGTCAATTAAACAGATGTAGCACTCGAAGCCAAGGAGGCAATTACTTATTTTTCAATGATTCAAGCTACCAGCTTGCCAAACTATAGAGTAATATCATCTTCTGAAACAAAATCTTTCTTTTCTGAGCATTTTTAAATTAATCCTTGTTGCTCTTTCTTATGGTGTTAATCCTCTCTGGCTAGTTTAGCCTCTTCTTTCTCAGTGTCTAAGCAGAATTTAATAAAACCAATAGATTACACAAAGATAATATACATCTTGTTATTTATGATGTTTTCTGTATGGTTTTTAAGCATGTACTACATGTATTTATTCTCCAAATAGCTCTCCTGGCTTAATAGCGTAATTCATTACAGACAGTGGCTTTTCATCTTCTGGAGAAAAATCATGAAGCAGTGTAAAGGGGAAAAAAACCCTCTCAAAATGGAATCACAGAATCATAGCATCATAGTGTATATCAAGTTGGAAGGGAACCATAAGGATCATGAGTCCAACTCTCTGATCCTTGCAGGACTACCAAAAATTAAATCATATGACCATGAGTATTTTCCAGGCACTTCCTGAACTCTGACAGGCTCGGTGCCACAACCACTTCCCGGAGAAGACTGTTTCAGTGACTGACCACTTCCTTGGTGAAGAACCTTTTCCTACTGTCCAACCTGAATTTCCTCACATGCAGCTTTATTCCATTTCCTCCCATCACTGATCAGCAGAGAGCAGTGGTCAGCACCTGGCCCTCCACTTACCCTTCTGGGGAAGTTGTAGTAACTGCTCTGAGGTCTTCCCTGAGTCTCCTCCAGGCCAAACAAACCAAGTGACCTCAGCCAGTCCTCATATGGCTTACCCTCCAGACTCTTCAGCATCTTCTAGACCTCCTTTGGATGCTCTCTAAGAGCATTATATGCTTTGAGGCATCTAAAACTGCCCCCAGCACTGGAGGTGAGGCTGCCCCAGTGCAGAGCAGAGCAGGACAATCCCCTCCCTTGCCCAGCTGGCCATGCTGTGCCTGATGCCTCCAGGACATGGGTGCCCCTCCTGGCTGCCAGGGCACTGCTGACTCATATTCAGCTTGCCATTGACTGGGACTTCCAGGTCCCTTTCTGTGAGGCTGCTCTCTAGCCTCTCATTCCCCAGTTTTTATGTATAACCAGGATTTCCAATCCCAGCTGGAGAATCCAGCACTTGCTCTTGCTAAATTTTATGCATTCATTTAAAATTGTTGAAGGCTGAAGAAGATTAGACTTCCAAAGTTTTAACTGTGAATTGCTATTGTCTAGGACAAGATTTCTCTCTGGACAGTCTATGGATATTTTGCATGGGATGTGATAACAGACTCTTGTTTCTCTAATGAATACTATATGAGAGAAACATTTTCTGTTCTAAACAATAGAAATTTTGTGTTCTGTCATCACATAAACCTTCCTTATAATGAAACAAAAAAAATTGTTCATCTATTTTGCATGCTATTAAGTTACAAATATGTCACTTAATGTAAAGATTTAAAAATCTGCCTTGTGCAAATATGTTGTGGGTTTGGAACAGTCATGAAATAGGAACTTGATTTCATTTTAGGTACTGAACAAGTGGTAAATACAGATACTTCCTTTCAGAAAATTTACAATTTAGCTGTAAGACTACACATAAGAAAATAAATTCTGAGAGGACCAGAGGGGAATAATGTTAGTATGAAGAATGGCAGTCACAGCATACCATGCATATTGCTAAAGTGGAATATTTTCTGTATACAGACTTCTAATGTAAGAAAGGGGAATGACAGTGTAGGGGCTTTTCCCGTTTATGTCAGGGTACAGTATAAGGAGTTGATACTGATTTATGAGTCTTACAGAGCTTGAAACTTGACATTCCAGAACCTGCTCCTCTGAGGCAATACAGTTAGCAGCTCTCCAAATGGAACTAGTAGCTCTATTTCACTGAGGGATGATAAAGACTGAACATGCCGAATGCTAGATTAGCATCCATTTCTCTGGTGCAATCAGATAGATCCTCTGGGCTTTCAAGGTTTGGATGCAAAATGTAATCCTCCTTTTTAGGATTTTTATTTGCGTGGGGAGAGTTTAGTTACAGGGATCTTGATGGATGAATCCTATCAGTAGTTTTGATGTATATTCATTTTTCATCTTAAAATTGGCTACTAAATCTGTAACAATTGTTTTGAACAAATGAATTTTCAAAAAAAATCAGTTCATATTCAAAATGAAAAGTGTGTTCTAGATTCTCTTATATGATGACATAGAATAAACACCAGGATGAAATGTCTAAGTGAATAATCATCTTGCATACCAATCCTGCTAACTGCCTTCACCTTATAATGAATGATATGGACGATGAGGTGACTCAGCATCAGTCTGTTTAAGCCTGTAAGTGCTGTTTATCTCCAATGTCTCTCTATTAATTAATTTCGTTTACAACTTTCAGATAGTCACTTTTAGGAAACTCATCCATACAGGATAGTGAGGACAGTTTCTGTGCTGCTTATTGTTGCATCTTTCCTGGTCTTTACAAGATTGGACAATGTCTGGTGAATTGATTCAAATGTTGATTACACTGTCATTACGTGTCCTCTGGAGTTTTTTTGCAGGAGAAGAATGAGATGATCAATGTGGAGTACTGTGAATAGACTTAACTAAATTGCAACATGGCACTTTTATTGGAGGAGATTTCATTTAAAAATATCAAATGTGTTCTTCTTAAATGCTGAACTGATGATTCCTTTTATTTGGCTTTTGTTTCTTGAATGTGTCATTTAGAAAATTAACTGAGATCTGTTCACTGGAACTGTGGTTTGTCTGACAGTGAGCACTCAAGGTGTTGTAGTTTTTTTTATATCCTGCAGGGTGTTCTTCCTTGACTGGTTGATACTTCTGTATTTTTACTGTCCATTTTTTATAAAACATGCTTTTTATGAAAAGAAACTAGGAATAGAGAATCACAGCCTGTAAAAGCAATTTGAACTGGATGGAAAAGTTTTCGTGAAAAGCTTTGCCTTAACTTTCCAGTCCAGCACTCCAGTCTCTTGCAGTAGTTCCTTAGTTGCCTTGTAGCCCTGTTCTTTGTAAACTGTCTGATAGCACCTCGAGTACTGCTTAATTACCATGCACATGAGGAGAGAGACTGCATAGACAGTATGCTTCCCTTAAGATAGGAGCATATATCTTCAAGCATCTAAGATAAAAAAAAATAATTTTGTTAGCTATACTTGTTTGTACAGCAGGTAAAAAGAAAAAGGTTTAAAACAATCAGTGGTAGTGTCCGCTTCGGGAACACAAAAGTACTCAAGACTTCTTGCTACACCTTAGTAATTTCATTTTAGAGGAGATAGAAGTTACTGGAATTATTGTGAGAGTTTTATGTTTTAGTGCCTGATCTTTGTTTACTAGACATCTGGAGTATTTTCCTGTAGTCTGTGGCTTTGTCAAAATTTATGGAGATGTAAGAACTAAATTTGACTTTAGAACTTTTACATTTAAACCTTTCTAATTCTCTTGCACTGTTGCTCCTTCTAAATATGCAAGTCTTTTCAGCTGCCAGAATTTGTAAGCTCCTTAAGAAAAGGCACTTAGTGAGGATGATATATATATTTTATCTAATTGAATAGTTATGTTTGGAATTACTTAAGACAGAGTAGATTGCACTGAGATCCTCTCAGCCTGATCTGGACATCACTTTAAATGAGCTTCCAGAACAAACTTGTAATGACTCAGATGAGAGTCAGTCATTCTTATAGGTAGATTATTCTTTGTAGGTAAAAAGGAGGTGAAGATTGCAGATTGTGGTCATGTGAGTACGAAATTGTGACATTATTAAAGATTTTCATATATTAGGTATGAAGCTCTTAAAAACAGTACCAGAAACAAGGAAATATTAGGGATGGTGTATTTTTAAAAATCTGGGCAGTTAGTTCACTCTTAAGCCAGCTTTTTCAGCATTGTGAATGTTAGAAATATGGACGGCACCTGGAGCTTAGTCAAAAAATTCCACTTTCACCTTTCATTTTAAGACCTATATTAAATGTTTTTCAAAAAATAAAGTGGTAAGTTAACAGTGCTGTGGTCTGGGTAAAGTATTATTAACACCAAAAATATTAGTGGAAACATTTTTGCTTCTAAAGACTGTCATTTCAGCTGGAGCATAAGGTATCTTGGTTACTGTGTTGCAGCTGCAAGTGATGGTTCATTATCATCGTAATAAGGAGGGCACTCACACTGTAGAACACTACTTGAAAATGCCATTTATTGGAGCTAAGACTGTAAAGGAGAAGGTCTTTTGAGATTTTACATAATTTTCTTAAAATAAAACAGTTGTATTAATAAATTCAACTGTCAAAAAAAAAAAAGAAAAGTGATGTTCGAGTGAGAACTTCTTCCTGCCTTTTTGCCTAAATACAATCCCCATAGTGAGTAGCTGCCCCCAGGCTCCTGTGTTACCCTGGGTGGGCTATGGTTCTCCTGCAGCCAGGGGATACCCACAGCACAGCACTGCACAGGTGTGATGGCATGGTGACATAAGTGTAGCATAGAGCAGCACAGGCATCACCTGCTCAGGTTAACTGTTGTGTGGATCACTAACTCCTCAATTTACAGTGGCCTTTTGGTTACAATCACTACAGGTACAGTTTGGAATTTTAGAGAACTCACTTGGTGTGGTCCTAACATAAAGAAGTATGTTATATTATAGCAGTAGTTAATACTATTTTTATACTCAGTTTGAGATTCAGTTTTAATCTTTCTGATAAGGTCTGGACTGTGATAATGCCTTAGTCCTGGTCTGTTTGAAGATGACTTTTTCATTAGTTCATTCTTAGACGTGGAAACATATGTCAGCATGTCATATAATGTGGTAGGCTTCCTTCAGTTTGTTTAATTTGTTGGGTTTTTACTGTTTTTTGGTGACTTGAAGACAAAGACCTTCGAATTTATCTGATGGTTTCAAAGGATCAGGTTCCACACTTTCTGCATGGTAACTTCTAAATTTGAAGTAGTGGGCTTGCACATCTCAAACTAAGTGTAAGTGAAACACATGAGATGTATTTGCACTTTTTTCTCTTTTAAAAATGTGACAGTTGCTTGTGCTAGTGAGCCACAGAATTATACAGCACCTAAAATTACAGGCTATTGGGAGAAAGCTGTAATGGTGACCCACCTCCTAAGGGTACTTGGAGACACAAACATTCAGTTCCTTCCTATGCCTTGAAACAGGAACTGGACCTGACGTTCCTCCCTTTTAAGTGCCTTACCTGATTGTTTATGCAATCATTCACCCCTCTGATTTACTTTTGGTGCACTGTGTTCATAGTTACTGTTAGCATCCCATGTTTACACTGTTTGTAGTGTTTGTCTGTGTGACTCAGGTGGCTTGCCTTTATTTGCTCTTTTGGTTTCTGTTCTGGAAGTCCTCACAGTTTCCTATTCTGAAAATGACCAAAGTACAAAACTGTAACTACTTTTGGATCTGGACAATTTGTAGACATCAAAACATTTAACTGTCTAATTTAAGCCGTTTCCCTCAACATTCTCCAGAGTCAATCGAAAAGAAGCAGCAGAACCAGCTCTGATTCATCCCGTTATTTTGTGCATATATCTTATGACAGAATGAATAGGTTTTTTGGTGATGGTGGCCCCCATTTGAACCAAGATGAATAATGTCAGATAAATGTCTTTTAGACTACTAAAGTAGCTACAGTTAAGTCTCAGCTAAATGTTTTACTGAAGGAAATTAAAAAACGTATGGCGAAGAAAGCGTTGACAGTCTGCATTCTTAGCTGTTTTACTGCTAGCTTGGAAAACATTTTTTAATTGTGTGTTTACCCAACCATCCTACCTACTCCTTTTCAGATAGTTGAATTTTGGTATATGACACAGAATATTTCATCTGTCTGTTCATTTCACATTCTGTTAGTTTCTTTTATATAATGAGAACTCCTTGGCCATGACCTTTCATCAGAAGAAGACTAATCACTTGAAAAATATTCTTTGAATTCCTGAAAAAGAACCTAGCATGAATGTGCATGACAATAATTAAATACATTTTGCAAAAGGAGGCAGAGAGCAGGGCGTATGCAAGGAATTTCTGACTAATTGTACAGTTTATTCTGTAAATGTATAGAAAATAAAATGTTTGTACTGTACTGAAATACTCAAGCACTAGAATATTAATCTGATGGATAGATCTTTCAGGGAGACAGCAAAAACATCTTTGTGTCTAAACAAAATGCATGAATCATTCTTTAAAATGCAAGTAAAAAAAAAGTAGTATTATTATTGTCCCACTTTTCTTTGCAGAAGATTCACTTTAGTGCTGTAAGTTGCTCAATCCTCTGGCAATCCCCAGAAGGTACTGTTTAGTTTGCATATAATTGTTTTGTGGACTGCTTTTTTTCAGTTAAGCCTATTATTCTTTGACTCTGCACTGTGCAGTTTCTACAGATCTTTCCAAGCAGGCCCTGTTTCCAAAGTCTGGAAGTAAAAATATTCATACTAAAAACAGGCCAAAAAATGTAAGTTAATAGTGAGGCTAAGAAATTCTAGTTTGTGTGACTACTCTTATTTTATCAGTGTATATAATTTTGGACTTTAGGAAGAAGTTCTTCACATAATGGGCTGCCAGGGAAGTGATAGAGTCATTCTCCCTGGAGCTATTTAAGAAAGGACTGGATGTGGCACTTAGTGTCATGGTCTAGTTGACAAGGTGGTATTAGATCATAGGTTGGACTTGATCTCAAAGGTCTTTTCCAACCCAGCTGATTCTGTGATGATGGCAGTAATAATACAAGAACATTCCAATTTCAAATAGTTTTTTAGAATGCATCTCATTTCATTGGCATATGGGTATGGTCTGTTTAGCACACAACTAGATCTTTGAATATATTTTGTTATTGGATACCTCCTAAGAGCTGAAATGTTCTCCAAGAGAAAATGTCAAGCTCTCAGTTAAATTTCATTAAATATTCTGAAGATCTGAAAGGTCAAGGTTCATCCAGTAGGCTTCTAAATTACTTCTGTGAGTTAGAAGTGCAGTTATGCCCTAAATTTTTGGCATCTTAACTTTTCTATCTCACACAAGTTTATCTGTCATTAAACAGCTACATATTCCTCCCACTGTATCCATATTTATCTGTTGATCAGAACATGTTTGCTAGTTTGAGCCATTAACTTATCCGCAGTAGGTCTCAGTGGTCTTTATTTTCAACAGTAATTAAAACTTCATGATAGCAGAGGCTCTTGCTGGCCTGCTGTGTACACCACTAGTGTCTTACAAGAGGAGTGTGTTACTATATCATGATGTATTTGGAACAGCAAGTAAATCAGAGACTAGGGGTCTGGCTTAATCATTTCAGACTGCAACTACAGAAGAAGTAGCAAGAGAGTGGAAGAGGAAAGGTTGACCAAAACATATTCTGTTGAGAACATTTATTAAGTGGGTATTCTGTATCTTTTTCTTTGTTCCTTTAGAAAACACTCTCCTTATCCATAGATGAAAGACAAGAAGGTATTATTGCAGTATCTTCTCATAGAATGTCACCCAATTGCCTCTGTACTGAACACAGTGTCTGTTTGCTGGGTTTTTCCTAAGTCATTTTGCTGAAATCTGATATCAGTAATCTGTCTAGCACATCTTTTAAGTGAGAAATTTTATTAACCTTGATAACTGACTTATTTCCTTGTTCAAAGAAATAGGATAAACAAGTGTAACAACAGATGCTTTTAAAAACACATTGTCTTAGTTTCAATCAGTTTCTCAGTGATTATACAAATACATCAGAAGTTGGAGATATGTGTCTTCAGATCAAAAATTTGGGAAAATATTCCTGACTTGGCTTAAAAGAGAAATTCCTTTAAATATTATGATAATATATATTACTCTAGATATGCATTTTAAATTATCCAAATATTTTAAATTCTCTCATGCAAAATTTTCTTTTAAGATAATTGTAAGTTTTAAAAGATATCCTTTTCCCTTCAGCAGAAATAAAAATACTTTACAAAAGATTTTTGAAATAAGCTTCCTGAATTCTCATCATTGAGTACTTATGATGATAAAGAAAGAACCTGTGATGATTAAAAAAAGCCCCAAACCCAACCAACCAACAAAACTTGGACTAAAGGATTAATGAGGAGACAGTACAGAAAGCAGAAAATAAGTCTTTACAAATTACCATTGAACATGGTAATAACAATGAATGTTATTAAATTACAAGGTAATCAATCAGATTCATGTAATTCGTCAAAATGTTCCAGGAGATGAAATCAGTCTTTTGATGAAACAGGAGTTTTGCTAATACTACCTTTTTGATACAGAAAATACTAGTGTAGAACAGCAGGAGAAGAAGATGCTGAGGTATTGTAAATCTGCTAACTGCATAATCAGATAGAAAAGCTAAAGAAAAGTATTGCTCCACTTAAGATGCCTGGAGGGAACAGGGTGAAAAATAAAGGAATGGAGACATTTAAAAACTACCTGCCATCTGCCTCAGACTATCCCAGAGCCTATTTCTTCTAATTTGTGGCCTTGTGCATTGCAGATACCTCAGCAGCTGGGAAGAGAAAAGAAGAGCATGGAATCAACCTATCTGGACAGTATTTCAAGGTGTTATTGGTGTAATATGAAGTACATAGATGAGGAAAAGCAACCAAACTAAAAAGCTTTTTAATGTGAAAATGTTTTGAATAACCAAGTTGAATGTATCATTTACGGCATGCAGAGTGGCGATTAAGAAAACCTCAATTCAATTTTGCAGGCATTTTGCAGCCATCTTGCACAAGCAGAAATTAGGCTGAAAGCATACAGCAATCAGGCAAAAGTGGTTCACTTATGTTTTGACATCTTATTGAAGCCCAGTAGAGTTGTTTTTATCAGCTGTTCAAACGAGAAGCATATTAGTTTGGTACACAGAAGAACTAGTACTCCTCTAGGTACAATCGGCAGGCACCACTAGATAAGGCATAGATAGCTTTACAAAGACAAAACATTTCAGATATTCATCAAAATTGCTTTTTTTTTTTTTTAAGAAATTTTTATTTTCCATTCTAGCTGTCATCTAATATGCTGCTATACCAGTATTGAATAGCCCCCAGGGCTGGCAGAACCCTATTGTCCTGTGTTTTGTACAGCCAACACTTTTCTGTTCGTCCAGAATGTGGGTTTCCAATTGCAATTGGCTACTTACAGAATTCCATCACCAAAAAGGTCTTCTGTTCCTCCCAGCCCTCTGTAACTCTGTAAGTACCTCTTTAACAGCAATCTAACCTAGCTGTCATGTGAAAGAATGAAATGGCTGACATTTAATTTTTGTAATTTTAATCTATACCATGTGTAATATATACAATAAATCTATGATATTGAAGCATCAGACTAATAGTTACAAAATGGGGTGTTTTTATGTAGGTGAAAAAGATTAATTGAAATAAATTAATTTAAATAATGTTTTTTGAGGATTTTTGCTAATTGAAAGAAAAAGATGGACACCTTAATCAAGAAGTTTTTTCAAATCAAATTTGACAAACTTTGTGTAGAATGCAAATATATAAGAAGCTTGACTAATATCAAACTCTTTAGATTGAAAAATATTTTTTTATGGAAAAAATACCAAACAAGTTAAATTAAGCATAGATAAATATTTCCAATACGTAATAACAATAGACTTCTTAGGAGAGCACTGATCTTAAAGACCTTTTCTAATCAATTGGAAAAATTAAACATCTTTAGAGCAGCATGATCCCTAAATCTTTTTTTTATTGTATATGTATGTATACAGGTATATATAGTATTTTTTTCTCCCCCACAGCTATTATTTCAAAGGTCAGGAAATGATTAGACAGTCCAGAATATTTCTTATTATTGTATTCCTCATCATATATGTCAGGTTCTAAGCCATAGGCAAGCAGCACCTACCTGGCTACTTCTTTAGCCCTTAACAGGATCTTCCATGATAAATGTTTCATGCAAAAATGTGTATGAACCATATGGAAAGTTGCTTTGGCATGTCATATAATTTTTCCAGTCTGAGTAGCCATCTCATTATATTATGACTATTCTCTACCATCCTTACCAGATGTACTGGTCAGGTGCTGAAGAAAATTTTAAAAACTGTCATTTGTTTAAAGTAAGCTAAGTTAATTGCAACACATTTCCAATAGAGCTTTCCTAAACTGCTACTTCCATGAAAACTAGAACCAATAATTTATTTGTATCTTGACATAACTTTCTAGGTGTTTCCTCACAAATAATTGACTTTGTTCCCCCCTCTAATGTGAGTACTCTTTGAAGAGGCTTGAGAAATAAGAAATCTTGAAACCAGCGTCACAACTATGAAAATAAAAACGTTCAGAAGATGTAAATAGTGTAGATAAAAGGAGTTTATTTACATTAAAGTAGATCAGGAGGTTTATAGTCATTACATTGCTGAATGGTCTTGAAGCTTGTAAATCATACTGCTTTCAAAAGATGTTCAAAAGATGTGCGACCAGGGTTGATCTGATCAGAAATATAAATTTTTCAGCGGGATTTAATATGGATCAGATATTGAATACCATCTGTTTTGCAATACAGGTCTTCTTTCCTGTCCTGGTTGCTGCTGTAGATCGCTTTCTAATCTTCTCTGACATTGCACTGCCTGTTCGCTTCCTCTGTAACTCCTCTGCAAGTGAAACAGCTCCTCTACAGCAGCACACCTCCTTCGGAGAGGGGACCACCTCTCCAGCCCCGGGGAGAGGCCCCAAGGAATTCCCTGCAGCCTGGGACTCGCAGGGCTGCACCCACTGTCTGAAGCTCTGCTGGGGTTGAGGCCTCTGCCCTGGTAGAGGCAGCTGCTCTGCCATCTGGGGAAACATGCCCTGTGGCACATCACTGGACCCGAAGGTCTGTAGGGGGTCTGAACTTTGATGGGACCCCCTCTTTGTGCCCTGCATTCATTAGCCGTGCTCTGGGAGCTGTGCTTCAGCCCTGACCCCTCCCAGCTACACTTACAGGGTCCTGCCCCCTAACTGGGGGCATCTGTACCAAAGGCAGTGGGTGTGCTTGGGTCACAGACAGCTGGTTAGCTTGTTAGGAGCTGCTAGAGCTTTTTCATGCTCACACACGTGGCCTTACCTTCTCCTTATCTGGCAGCAGATGCTCAGGGAGTTCCCAAGGGTCCTCTGATGATCCTGGATCCAGAAGCTCTTAAAGCAGAATGCAGCTAGGAATTCTCTGCCAAACAGTATTTTTCTTGACAATGATCAATCTTGATTGATACAGTCATTCTCACAGAGCAATTAGAACAGGAGAATAAGAATGCAGGTTTTATATGAAATAATTCACTGTGGTTTTTTAGAAATATTGTACTCTAAAAAATAATCAGACAGGTGAGCACTGAATACAGAAATGCTTCTAAGTCAGCATTTAATTTGGGAACATGAAATCTGAATGCTGTCATAAAACCACCTCTCTGAAAGAGTGGGGCAATAATTTTTTACTTGTTTTTAATTTATTTTTGGATATTAAGTTTTAGAGGTAAAAAACCAAGATTATTCCATTTAAATTATAACGTGGATACCACCTGTATCTAGTTTAGCATCAAGTTCAGCATTTTGACTTGATGGAGTCATCATTTTTATCCATTAGCAAGGTTTTCATACTGGATTGTTGTACCAAAATGATTCAATAACTCATTTTCTTTGTGATGCCTCAGTTTCTACTGCTATCTGTGTAACTTTAGCAACCCTCTGTTCTCACGTTTTACCATTAGACATTTTCCTTTCCTTTCAAAGATATGTGATTTTCTCTGACATCTGACTGGTCCTTGAGGGGAGGAAGGAGGTGAAGAAGCACCAAAGGGCAATAATAATGTTTCATTCATTGCCAGTGTGTAGCAAAATTCAGCACATATTTAATCAAGGAATTAATTGTGGCTTTTCTTTTCCAAGAGGAGGTAGTTGAAATAAAATATATTCCACTTCTCTGAAGCATCTTTTGATAATGTAAAAAACATTGCCCCCATTATTCAAAGGTGAGAACTGAAGTTGTAAGGAATTAAGTGACGTTTTCTGAAATCACACATTATTCAATATAACATAAAATTAGGTCATCTTGTTCTGATTCTAGTGCATAGTTCAACATACCCCAGTGAGAACTCTGCCTCAGTAAAACTTGGGGGAAAATAGATTTAGTAATTCAGGACTTCTCCACGTTTTCTTCTATTTTAAGATACTTAGTTTTTACAAGTTTCTTACGCATTTTGTTATACCTTCTAAACACTTCTATGCAACCCTGCCAATTTGTATGTCTTTCATCTTTGCTAGCAAATGAATTATCATTAAAAAAAAAATCTTAAGGAAAGATTAAGAATAGCAACTATAATCTCACAAGATGAGAACTTTTTTTTTCCCCCTAAGAAGAATGGATGGAGAAGGCAAATAGAGGATGTGTTTGTCAGGGAGATTATGTGTTTAGTACTAAAGAGTTTTATGTGGAGAATTTCTGAAATGTTGTCCCAGAAGTGATCACTTACTGGTAAAAGCTTTTTATGAGATCCCATGAAAATAGAGCTTTAATCTTTCAAGCTAATCTAAATAATTTAGACAGTTTTATTTACAGAAGGATTTTCACAGAACACAATAAAGTTTCTGGAAACAGATTGCTCATGGTCTCTTTTGGATTAGGCTAGATCTTTAGATGTCATTTAAAATCTATGTCCTTTTTTGTTTTGTTTTTTGTTTTGTTTTAGTGGAATAACTTCCCGCAATTCTTTGCTCATTTTTTGCTGGAAAAATGGGCTGTTTCCTTTCAGGCATCTCTTAATATTTTTTTTTTTTTTGCTTTTCTGAAACTCCATTTTGAAAAAAAAGGGAATAAAATAGTTTGGTGAAAATGAAGTTAAAGAAATGTGATAGATCTCCTGCTGGCAGCCAAGAGAATTAAATGACAGAGTTGTGTGAGCTTGTCTACTTTCTCTTGGGGAAAACCATCTTGCAGTTCATTGATGTGGCATATCCTTTTTTTAAACATTCCCAGAGCACATATGTTCAGACCTTTGTACCTTACTTTTCTATATTTGGGCCCTGGAGCTTGTTTTGCAAACATATGAGAAGCAGAAGCTTTTGCTCATATGTCCCACTTTCAGAGTCACATGCAATACAATTTCTAAGCCGTTATCACTGCTGCTGTATTAGCCTGGTAAAGTAAAATTTAAACAGGCAGTAAATTTTGTTTGTCATCATTGCCAGAAGAAAGTACAGAAATAGTAAAGTTTCCAGTAAAGATGAGTAAGAATGGTATTTTTTTCAAAAAGCGTTGTAACAGAGGATACTCCCGTTACGACCTGCCCCTGGAGGTGGGGTAACTGAGGTTCTTGTTAATAATAGATCCCTTGGGGAGGACTCGAGTGAAATGACATTAAATCACTGGTGTTTATAAATGTACTTATGGCAGGTTTATTTCAGAACAATTTGCTTGCAGTGGAAAGTAGGTATGCAGTCATTTTGGTTATTATCTGTAGAAATATAGCAATATAAAAGCACAAAAATAATACTTAGAACGTGAATTGAGCTTCCTGATGCTATCCCTTCCCAAAACATTCTTTCCTATTAGTTTTCACAGTGATACCTGATGACTGAATTAACTGGGCGAGCCAAATTCATTACCACTTCAGAAAGGTAGATATATCAAGTACTACAAGCAATATCAAGTACTGCTTTAAGGTTCTGAATTATTTGGCCAATAGTAAGCCTGGACCACTCTCTGGTTAGTTTATTTATATTTAAGCTTTGACAATAAAGAAGTTTTTGGTGAGTAATTTTCAATTATATACCAAGACAGTCTTTTTTTTGGCATCAAAATTCTTAAAGGATGTAATAATATTTCGTTTGCCTTAAATTTTAACTTTTCTTTTTTTTTTTCCAAGGCCTGCACATGTTTACTGAACTGATCATGATGGCTTAACCATTTGTCCCCAGAAAACTGCCAAGTGTTCCCTAGTGCAAATATTAGCTTAATGTCCTGTATGTCAACGTCCATTTTACTCATGAAGCAGGATTAGATAACATCCATCTTTTTTTTAGTGTTCTTAAATTATATTGCAGGTCAAAACTTCAGCTCATAGCTTACCCAGCTAAGCATCTAATCAAATTAACTATCTTCTGCAAGGAAGAAAAATGCTTCAATCTGTAGGTCTTTCTAAATATGGATGATAAATCCCAACATTATTAATTCCTATTGTTCTGTTTCTAAAAAGTTAATCTAGAAGTCTATGTAGAATAATCAAGGTTGTTTTTATTAAAAAAAAAATAATTTTAACCTCATGTTGTTTTGTACATTTTTTATATTTTTCTACTGGTATTTTATTTCTTTATAAAGACAAGGTACATTTCAGGAACTCTACATTTAAATGTTAAGCAGCCAAGCTAGCAAAAATGATCCTTCTTTCCCAGAGTAAAAGCTCTGCCAAAACTATTGCAGAGTCTACTTTCTCTTAATAAAATTATGTATATAATACTTCAGTTGATTAAGTTGCATGTGCATTTCAAGAAAAAGAAAAATTCTAAGGAAGTCTGGAGATATTTTTTTCTGGTGTAGTTTTATGTGGTTATATATTTGGATTTACTGAGCAGTTTGTCCGTAGATTTCAATTATCATCACTTGTAAGTGTGATAATACATGGACTTTGGGTTGGTAAGAGAAGTATTGTTCTAGTGTAATTCACACTCAACTGCAGCAGTTGTTTTCCATCTTTTCCAAAGACAATGATTGGTTGCAGATCCTGTCTTAGGCATTTGGATAGTGCCGTTTTTATCTGTTACAGGGTCATAGTACTGTTCATGCCAATAGCCTTAGGCAAAGAAAGTAATGAGAAATATTGCTTTCTACACTTAGGAGGTTTGCATGGAGGTCTACTGCATACAGAAAGTTTTGGAGTATACTTGAAATCTGTCTCCCAAATTTTAAATACAGCTGGTACTAGACAAAATTTTTTCTTCATATGTTGTAAAATAAAATACTTCTGCGTGGCATAGATTTGGCTTTGCAAATTAAAAAAAAACAAAACAAAAAACATCCAAGTTGTCCTTGTCTCTGAAGGCAGAAGGCATTTTAAGAATCAATATTCAGCAACAGACTGGAGGGGATTTAGTATGCCTGTACTTCAGTAGACTGGTATTTTCCTTGTGAATTATCATAAAATGTTGATGTCTTGGAGTTATTTCTGCCTCTGGAAACCCAGTGGTACTGAACCAGTAATTACCTCCTAGTGCAATTTTGATTCCTTTTTCCCGCCTCTTAAAATGTATAATTCCTTACTAGTTCTGCCAAATCTGTAGTGGTAGAACTCTCTCCTTTTCTAGATCATTGCCACTTTCTTGTAAGTGGAAGAGGAGACAATTAAATGTTTATCTCCTATTTTAAAGTTAACTGATTTCCAGTTCAAGTTGTTTCATCCTATAGATTGATTCTGGAGATAATTGGACTTCACTGAGCCTGTGTGTTATCTCTCTGTCTCTTACCAGACCTTGTCTGAAGTATTGGACTATTCCCTATTTTGCTATAGCAGGCATTCATAACAGATTTGATGGAAAGTCTACAGGCTGATTTCATAGAGGATTCTCCATTCATTTGAGCCAACTTTAGAGAGCGCTGAGAGCACATGAAACAGCTGAGCTAAGCAGGAGTCAATTAGTAACAATGCTGTTTCTTTTTCCTTGTAAAATAACTAAGTACTGGCATATAAAGATGCACAGGTGATGATTTTTTTTTTTTTCCTGGAAATTAATCAGAGCTACAATTTGTATAACAACTGCCTTTTAGGGAAAAGTGTGACTAGCAGAAATGTATGCTGCTGGGTACATTAAAGTGAAAACTCATAAACAGTTGTTACTCTGTATGCAGACAAGGAGCTGAATTTAACTTCTGTTTGAGCACAGAAAGGCTAGATGAGCATCTGTAAAACCCAAGTGAGACTTTTGACAAAAATAACTGGATGTCTAAAATTGGAGTTTTATGTGAAAATGTTGATGTTTTTCCCCCACTGTGCTGTCCAAGGAATTTAAGAAACTTCTGCTATGTACTACAGTGCAGTGCAGACATATGGCTTTGCTCAACCAGTGAAGATGATGTGTTGTCAAAGACTCATACCATCTATGAGGAGCAGGGAATTCAACCTGATTATCAAAATTTGATGTTTTGAAAGAGCATGAGAAATTTTTAACTGTTGTGTTTCCATGACAACAGCTTTTTTTTTTTTCCAATTGTCTTTATGATTTATCTTTGTCATTTGCCACATGAAAGGAAAGATTTTGTCAAACCTTTTGTGTTTGATTAATCTGTCAGTGCCCTCGGAAAGGCGTCCCTGTGGGGTAGAAGACAGGTTCCCATTGATTGATCTCAGCAGTTACAATGGAGCCTTCCCTAACTACTCCGCATTTTTAATTACTTTTATACTGTGTTTGCATTTAGGTGGAGCTTGTGTGACTCTGGTCATACATGAGGTTCAGTGGTCATACCCTGGAGGTGGATAATATCAGTATTACATCTGAGGTAGCCTTTAGAATGGAGATGTACATCTGTGGTCTTGTCCCATTTGCTGGTTCAACAGCAAGAAATCTCCTTTCTTCTCCCTTTTTTGACAGCTGCCATGTGACTTATCACCTATAAGGTACCACCAAGTTTCCCGTCTTGCAAGGATTTTAGCAGACTCTGGCCGTGGTGGCTCCACTCTCTTCCACCCTCTCCTTAGCCTCCTTTGCATGGATTCTGTTTGGGAAGTTGGCATGGCTGCATTCCATCCAGGGAGTTGCAACTGCGTTTCACGCAGGGAGTTGCAACTGTATTTTAGCCTATAATTTCTATGTTGTTATAACTTGTTAGAATGTGAATCTTCCCAGTTTTCTCTATTTTTACCCTCAGGCATTTTACCACACCCTTCATGAAGTTACAAAGTACACTGTTTTATATTTAATCATCACGAGACTTGCTTGCCTCATCATCACTGCAGAATATGCACACAACTGCAATTACTGCCCTGTGCAACTTGTATAGAACATAAACTATCTTGTATTGCTGAGGCCAGAATATTTTTTTTATGTAATCAACATGATTAAATGACAATCAGGCTTCAGTGATACCTTATGTCATCAATTAGATAAGTAAAGTTTTAAAATAGGTGATATAAGAACAACATTAAGAACACAGAGGTCAAATTTTCTGTTCTTCAGAAATATATGAGAAAAATATGTGAATATGTGAGTAATTGTAAACCAAACTATTGGGTTGTTTTGAGTCTCTGATTTTGGATTATTAGTTATAGGTACTGAATAATTTCCATAGAGCTAAGCAACTTCAGGTCTCATTTAAAAGAATTTGAAAGTACAAGCATACATTATCTGTCTATCCTAATAAATAAACCAAGTTCTTAACACTATTCTAACCAGAGAAAGTCAGTGAAGTAACCAGTCGTCTTCGTCTTCTTAAAAAAAAAAAAAAAAAGTGGAGACAAAGTGTCATTTGCTCTCATTCTGAAGTCACCATTGTTTCCCCAGGGCTGCACCAAGCTTTCTAAACTATCCACTTTGCAAGACAAAGGGAGAAGTCAGATGTGTCTGTAGAGCTGAATACACTGACACCTGACAGTACCTTGAGCAGGCACAGGTGCAAGCAACTCCTATCACCCCAGAGTGAAGACAAAGCTCCATTTCCCACGTAGTCAGAACCTACTTTGTGTTAGAATGAGAAATACTTTTCCTCTCTGGATTATGTGCACTTTGTATGTACATATAAAAGATCAAAAACACCTCTTTACTCTTTCACCAGTGCTTTAGGATTTGGTTTCTGTGGTGATAGTTGATAAAAGTAGGTGGAAAACAGTTTGTTCCATGAGAAGTGGGACAGACAACTGAGTTTCATAGGGATTTGTATTCTGTATCCCTAATCTTTTCTTCCTTCCTGCTGCAGTAAGTATAGCTCTCTCTCCTATGGGAATACTTCTAGGCAAGAGACAGCACTGCGGCTCATTTAGGCCTGTTCATATATTGATCATCTGGCCAATACACATACCTGATGGGCCAGCTGGTTGCTGTCAGTGTGTTATGGGCTCTGCTCTCCCTGCATCTCATTATTAGTAAGACTCTCTACCTAACAACCCACTTCTAGGAAACTTCTAGATAAGCAATGGACTGCGTTTGTCAGATGGACAGAAATTATCCAAAAGTTTAAAAAGGTCTGCCAGATGGAAAATCAAACATTCATACCAATTATTTATGTTTTGTTCCTCTAAGAAATAAGATAAAAATATATTTCATCAATGTTATTTATGTCTCAATTTCAAGTACTCTGAAATTAAAAGATATAACAATTAAGATGGTCTTTGTAGAGTGATTTTAACAACTTTGTGAATATGTTTTCTTTTTTAAAGATACTGTGTTTTCCCTCTTTACCTGGAATTTAGGTAATTATGAGGACTGCAACTTGTTGAAATATGTTACAGATATTTCTCTGAGATTTTACACACAAAGGTCAAAGTCCCAGATTCAGATCCTCGCAGTTGCCTGTGCTTGTGAACACATGCACACACACACACAAACATGCACACAAACATGCACACACACGCACACGCAGACACACACACACATTTGCACAAACAAAATCTTGTCAGTGTTTTGTTTTAAAGTACCAGTACTTCTTGCAGAGATATTTAAGATTAGGAGCTATTGATTGAGCTTGTTTTTGCTCTCATTTAATTGACAAAACGGGAGTTAGATTAACTTAAATCAATAGGGAGCACTGACCTATGTTAGGTTGTTTTACATAGAGTTTAAACACTGAATGCTGATTTTTTTCGGAATTTTCATGTGAATGGCAATATGTTTCACAGTGACAAGTAGATATAGGCTGTTGGAATATAAATTGCAAATCCTAAGATTAGTTCTGTTTTTGTAAGGTCATTGTGAGAAAATAATGGTAAAAGTGGCAGCATCTGTGAGATGCTTATGTATGTCACTTCAGGTGTTCTAAGAAAAAAACCTCTTGGGGATAAAATTTATCTTTTGATGTTGTTAATTTTTGAGTAAAAAGGTATTAATTATCAGTATTCAAAATCCTATTTCTATACTATATGGAGTTTTCAAGTAAAGATTTTCAAGGCCAGATATTAGACTGTTTAAATCAACTGCAGCATTTAGAATTGGATCCAAATGTCCCCTGTTGTCTAAGCCATTGCTTCTAATTTTGCTGATCTAAGAGGGAAATACATTTCTTACATGCCTCACCTGAGCCCTCCATCATGTAATCTGGTAGATTTTGGCATCTAATGGGTATAATGTCAGGTATTTCAATGAGGTCTTCAAGATGGATGCTGACAATGACTGACAGTCTGTGTCCTACTAGTATATGTAAAAAAAAAAAAATAGTTCCTTGAAGCAAATATGATTTCTTTTCCTCCCATAAAAATGTGTATCTTTGTGAAATGACATTCATCCATTCTTTGTTCTATTTTCCCTTAAAAATAGATACAAGAGGAATGATCAGGTTTATATTCCAAACTGACACTGAAAAATGTAGTGCTGGAATGTTCTGCGCAGAGACGATTTCATATTTAGGAAAAAAAATGAAGGATATAAAGGGATAAAGTCATGTCTTGTTCTTAGATGCAGAGATGTTTTGAAAATTTCTCTAATGGATGATAATAGTTTGATGAATGGGACCTCTAAGTCTAGAGGCAACAAATATTAGTAACTGTAGACTCCACTGTAGGTTTAACATACGAAATTGGTGTGAAGAAAATGAGCTTGAGTCTCATCTTTCACTTGGGGGAAATTGAGAGTAGTTCTCCTGAAATCAGTAGAATTGTATTAAAACAAAGATTTGGGCTATAGAAGAGAAACAGACCAGAAGATGTTACTCTGCTGTAATTATTTCCAAATAATTCCCCTATGGACCTTCTGTTCATGGAAAAAATGTTATTGTTTTAAGAATAATTCTAGTAATTTTTTTCAAGTAAGTCAGGGATAATGCCCTAATATCCAAATTTTTTAATCTGAGATCAAGTGCTTTAAACATTAGCACTATCATACAGAGATTTGGATATTGAGTTACTGATTTAATTCTAAAATATATTCTCTCAATCAGGAGCTTTTTGTTGACTCGATTGGTAGGTTAAATTTATCACAGTATACTTCATCTAAACCCCTTCATATTTAGTATCCTACTTGATGGAATAAACTAATAAAAGATGTGTTCTTCATCACTGAAAAAGATATATCCTGGAATATAAGTGATCACGGGCATTATCTACCTGTAAAATTTTGATAGATGCAAAGTCATATTTCTTTTTCATTATTTTAGCATCATAGTTCAAATGCGTTGTGAAAACTTTTTTTTTAATAGGGACATACCAATAAGAGAAAAAAAATAATACCTAAAGAGAGAAGAAAGCTGTAAGGAGGCTGCTTCCTTCTTATGACCTTTTAAAACTTTGGGATATCAGTATTGTTTTTCAGGTTATGGTATCTCCTCACACTTCTTCAGGGACTGACTGATTTCAAGAATATGGCACTGTCTGTATGCCAAGCTTTATCTTACTCTTTAGTAGGCATTATTAAAACTGTCTCCTATAGTACCTGCACTAGCAAAACAATCTTCAGTGTGGCAGTGAGACTCTGTCCTCTTTAGACAGTTTTAGACACCAGATCTACACTGGTTCAACAGAAAAGTGTAGGGGCCAATGAGCTTCATCTCACCTAACATAGCAATCACTTGTACATTTTTACATCTAAGCTAGTTCTCTATGTTTTCTCTCTAACTGGTGAAATGAAACAGGCCCTTCTGAGGGCAATTCATATGACCTTTTCCAGACATGCCTTGTGAGAAGTGGTAAGTGGCATAAATGGATAAGAAAGTCCATTTCTCTCCATTGGGTATCAGTTGAATCTTGTCAGGTAAGATATTTAAATATCTATACTGTGGAAGTCCCAATTTATATGAGAGAACTTAATTTGAGTGTCACAATTTCACCCTTAAGATCATCCTCTCTTGCTTTATAAGTGAGCTGATGACTTAGGAGACAGCCAGAGCAAAGGTACAAGCCAGAACATGCAGATGTGTCCGATGTGCATGGGGGGCTTACAGCCACTCTGAGAACTGTTCGTGCAGAGCAGCACTGGCAAGGCCAGCAGGTCGGGTGCAGGCAGGGAAGAAGCCTCTGTCCTGCCATGTACTGTCCCTGTGCAGTAAATACCAAATTCTGCTGCTGTGCTAATCTTTTCCAGTGGTTAGCATACTTGTGGATAGGTATCTGTTTATTTACGAGCTCTAATCAGGGAGAAAGGAGTCTTCTATAGTTGTTACATGTGTTTTGCAACGATCTGTCTGCAAAGAATTCAACTGCCCTGCCTTACTAACTACCAGCATTTGTCTTCTGCCTTGCTTTGTCTCTGTCAACTGCCCTGCCTTCCTATCAGATTTTCCAACTGATCAGTTTGCTATTAGCTCTCTATCATTAAAGTAAAATACAAACTTGTAAAATTAGCCCTACAACCTCCATACAAGAGTATTTCAGTACTGAGCCATGTTACCTAATGTATTTTAGATTATTACACTGTAGTACCCTGATCTTAAAATGTGCTTTACAACTCACAGAAGAAGGATAAATCTGAGTGGAGTTGAAACACTACCTTCCATGAAAACAATCAAACAACTTTTCTGAGGGGACATAATACTGAATGGACCAAGAGGATGACACATAGACAACAAAAAAACAGTACTGTAGTTATTAAGAAATAATTTGTTTGATGAGTTTAAAGATTTCTTTGGACATTGGCAAATTAACTTGAAATAGAGTGAAACATCTATAAGAAATTAGTCAATCTAAAGCTGCAAAAAGAGGAAGTTTAGACATTAGACCATCATTTGCTAGGGTGCTGAGATTTGTTAATGTTCATCTGTTCACCCAACAAAATGAACATAACTTGCTAAGGATGTTTTATATGTCATGCAAAAGATCACTTTAAATTTAACTGTAAGATTATTTTTCAGCGTGTAAAGTGGAAGTATACATCACTTTAAAACCTTTGCTCCAAAATATACATAATAAAAGATGCTATATGAAAAACTGGTGGAAGTAGGCCAATGAGTAGTGAAATAATTTACATTTTGACTATGCTGGGGTTTGGGAAATGTCTTGTAATAGTTACATGCCAACCAGACTTAGCATGGAAGAAAAATAAATATATAGATAACAATAGATTTGGTACTAAAGATGACCAGATTACATTTCAGTTGCTTTTTTTTCCCAGTATATCCAACTTTTTAATTGCAAATATTTCATATTTATTCATAATTATAACATTATTGTAGCAGAATACAATCAGAACCTTCTTTAATTATCTGTGTAGACTCAATGCAAGTCAGTGTTAATCTGAGCCATACTTCCTTGGATAATAATGTAATCTGTAGAAAAGGGATCTTAGAATGAAGCAATAAATAAGAGCATTAATTATATATTTTTAAATTTTCTATACGTGTAGAAATTAATTTATGAAATTCAGAAATTCCTTTGCCACATAATTGGCAAGAGATTCTCACCAAGAGGGCGGAATCAGTGCTTGCTTGTCAAGCTCTGTTCTCCACTGATGTCTGCCCTGACAGCACATGTTCATCTTGGCAAGGCTTTGGAGGCAGCATGATAAGTGATGCTTTCTGTCCCAGAGTTGCAAATGGTGCTGCAATTGATGCATTGTTAACTTTGATGGCAGTCATGGGCTACTACCATGGCTTTATTCTTCCGGCTGCATTTTCCAGGATGAAGGAGCTGGATGTTGTACACATCTATATCTGCGTCTCTGTGTGTGTGCTCCTTAGCTGTTGGCACACAATTGTGTTTGAAGCACGCAGATGGGCAGCTCGGTTCCATTTACCTCTGGTGTGCATTCTGTCATTGGCAGCTGATTTGAGGAAGCCACAGGGACACATCTCCATACAAATGTGATTTTAAAAAGGCAATTTTCATTTTTTATGGTAGCTTTACAGAGTTTTCACAAAATTTAATGTGCAGATGACTTGCTGCAGCATATTGAAAGTCAAAAGGCCTCATTCAACTTTTGTGTTTAACAGATTAGATGATGTCTCAAAATTAAAATAGCTGCAATTATAAAATATTATTTGTGGTTAGAGACAGTGGACTTCTTTCCAGAGTTTGTATTTAATCATGCAAGATACTCAGCTGCTCTGATGAAAATAAATTAGGCAGATATTAAAAACAATCAGTATAATTACTATTTAAATGCAGGTTTAAAGTTTTAATGCTTTTGAATTGTAGTCATTATCCTTACAGTGAGAGAAGCCTGTATATTGCAAGAAAGATTGCAAATCTTTGTTAGTGCATTTATTGCTGTGCTTTAGTACTGTTGCTCTGATGAGCAGTGCTTGAGCACAATGTTCAGATAACACCATCTCTGGAGAGGGGACACTCTGTGGGCCAAGGTAATGTTGCCACCCCTTTGCCTCCCCTGTACTGGGCTGTGCATAAGCTGAGAGAGTCTTCCTGTCTTTAATGCAGTCAGTGTCAGGAGAAGCAAAGCTGCATCCAGCTCTAATTGGGCTCTGGGCCACTGAAAAACACATTCTCTTGCTTAGTTGTGTCCACTTCTGCAACACCCATTGCACAGAACTTGCAGGATAGCAGGGGAAAATGTATGTGTTTGGCCCATAGATGATCATGTTGACTATACTGATTGAATATTACTAAAACTGACTGCAAAGAAGTTAAAAAATAGAGACATAAAAATTTCCCTAAGTGTTCAAATATTTATAAATTAATTTTAAACTCTTCCTTCAGTTAACTGAACTTATATGTCGCTACAAAGTCTCAGTAGTCTGTGAATTTATACAGTTAGCTGACATAAGAAATAATACATTTACTCCTTACAAATTTCAGGTGCTGTCACTCTTATTAACCCTGCAACATATCCAAAACAGTAAATCCTTGTCACTCATCATACTAGAGAATTCTTGCTTTTGAAAACACACTTTCCACTTGACCTAGTGTTTGATAGTTATTTTTTTGATTTGAATGATAGTGGTAATAGAAGAAACAATACAATCACTCAGAGATATTTGTGGGATTATTCTTTAAATGAAAGATATTAATAAAATGGAATGCTTGGAATTGCAGACAATAATTGAAATAGTATGATGAAATAATTCTCAGTTCTTCTCAGCATGATGGAGAGCATCTGTCTTTGAGATTTTTGAATGATGAGTGAGTTTTATTAAGTTAAATAAATTGAATAGTTTTTCAATAAATATGATTTAAGTAGAACCCTAAGTATGCTATTCCTAAATTGTACAGTTCACATCAGTTATTTTAAATTACAAAATTGCCTCAATTTTTATATTGAAAAATTTATAGGATCCATTATAAACATTGTTATTAACTTTTTATTTTCTATTGTTCTTTCAAAATTATTCAATGGCTAGAGACTCTTGCTGGGGATTTGTTTTTGCTGACATCAACATAGCTGTTCACCATTCACATCATTCCAGTCAGACTTTGAAGATTCCAGAGATTTAAATGATTTTGATATACTAGGAATAGTTATGTGTGGGACTTTTGTATATAGATAAATTAATTAAAAAAAAAAGCCTTCTTATAAATGATGGTCACCCATATAATAGCCTCTAATTAAATGGGAAGGCATCAAGGACTGTTTTGTCTAAATTCATTTTCCTATAATTTTTTAAGATATATTGTATTACAAAATCATCCCCAAGAGCCATAAAATTATCTTTTGATTGCAGACGTTTATGTCTTGCATTCTTTGTGCTTGATATGAGCTTCTTTTCCACATCTGTTTAAAACAGCATCTTCCGACATAGGATATTGGATTCATTTGCCTTGTTTTGAAAACCTTGCTACCCACAAAACATTTTTTCCTCTTCATGTTTTAAAGATTTTTTAAGTCTGTCACTTGTTCATGCAGATATTTGCTCTGGAAAAATTTAGATCTTATTTAGATGAGTCAACTTCAGAGAAAATTATTTAACAAATAGACACCCCTGGGAACTGGAAATCTAAAAGATTTTTCACATTTTTTGCCTTGGTCTGGCCAATCAATGAATTGGGAAAAATGTTAAAATAAATCAGTGTGAATAATTCCTTTACAATGACATTTCAAGTTTTACCAGAAAAGACTATCCCTGAGCATTCTTTAGTTGGGAAATTCTAGCCCCAGCTCTGCTGGCTATCTTCTGTATGATAACCAGTTCTCTTCCTTAGGCTTTCCATCTGAAAATGGAGGTACACATACTGCTTTCCCTACTAGAGGGTGAGATCTAGAGATAAACAGTCATAGAGTCATAGAACATCCCAGGTTGGAGCAATCTCAAAAGAACCTCTGATCCAACCTTTCATGGAAAAGGGAGTCTAGATGACACTATGTAGCACCTTGAATACCTTGAGCAATGAGGACTCTACCATGTCCATGGGGAAGTTGTTGCAGTGAATAATTGTTCTCTCTGTGAAAAACATACTACTTATGTTGAGTTGAAACCTCTCCTGGTGCAACTTTCACCTGCACCCCTTGTCCTCTCCATATGACTCCTTGTGGAGTGAGAGCCTCTGTCTTCTTTGCATCTGCTGTCACTGTCACTGTTAATAATTAACCACTTTTGCAAATTCTCTCATTATCTCATGTAGGGAAATCTTTCTGACAAGATGTACAGAACATAGATCGAATGGAAATGTCACTAATCTTTCAAATTCCAGAAAAGTAAAATTCCATCTTCAAGTTATTGAAGTACTTGCTATGAAGATATGCCAAAAGAAATGATGGACTATTGAATAATATTTGAGCCAGTCTTCTTACATTTTACACTGTCATTTCCAGTGGATCAGAACTGTGGAGAGAGAATTTCGTTGTGACATACATAACAAATAAATTTAACATTAGTTTAAGCAAACTCTTTGGGTTATTGTTTTACTAATCTCTGTAGAGATTAGTAAAACAATACTAAATACAAAATGTAGCCTAATTTCTCAAAAGTTATTGGAAGAACCTGAGTATATATTATGACAACTCCTTTATCTTTAATTATCTTCCTTTTTTTTATTTTCATTTTGGATTTGTGCAACTCAGTTTCAATTTCTGTTATGCAAAGTCTTATTGTAATCTGCAATTCACATTTTTCAAACCCCAAATATCCACCCTAGGATCATGTTGTCTCATTGGCTCATAAATCACATGATCTTTGAAACACCATCTAACATTATCATGAAACAGCATTTTAAAAGGATATAATTAAAATAATAAAGTTATGTCGTGGACCATGCCTTGTTCATTTTAGTCAATGATTTTTAGTTGTTTCCAAGAAAATAATTAAAATAATTCAGAATAATTCAGTTGCTTGGCTTGGCTTTCCTTTTCACTTCCTGCCTTTTTTTTTTTTCTTCTAGTTTTATTCCTGATTAATAATCGCTATGCTGTTTGTTCCAAATGGCCAACATTAGAGATTCTTTCGCAGTGTCTTTGTAAGGCTTCTGTAGGTTTGACAGCTTATCTTCCAAATCTCTAGTGCATAGGTTCATTTGGATCTATTTCAGGACAAACTAATGTTGAGCTAAGGGATTTTTATATCATATTTTTGAAACAAAAATGAAACAAAACATTGAATTTACGGTACTAATTTAGATTGTTTTGTTGTAAAAATACAGAAATTAAAGGAAAAGAAGGAAGTCCGTAACTAGAGCCAGTAATGCCATAAAAATTTTTTCGGAGGAGTCAATAAAACCACTTGCCAAGTTTAGAACAATTTCCCGACACATTGTAATGAACTTTAGACCTGGCAATGATGATAAAGCATCACAATAAAAATGTGCTATAAGAAGAAAGGAGGAAGAATTTGGGTAATTCAAATGGTGTCAGTCTAAAAAGTACTTTGTTATCCTGGCATGTAAAACATTTTTTGTTAGGTGAGCTACCCAAATAAAAGTCAAAGTGAACTGTGTGCTGGACAACAGAAGAGCCAATGTTTTTTGCTCACCTGACAAAAGAAAACCTTTCCCTGACAGCAAGTCCTATGTCTGATTAAGCCCTGAATATGTAAGACAAAGTACTTCAGAGGATACCTGCCAAAGTACCAGCATAATCTGCTTTATCTTCTCTTTCATGGTAATCAATGCCCACTGGTTCAAGAAAAAGCAGTATCTAGGAACCACATGGTGCACTAAGAATAAAAATATCATTTTAAACCCTTGCAAGTAGCAGAAAAATTGAAATGTTCATAAAATCTAAACATATAAACAATGTAAACAAGCACAAGAAAATATCAATCAGTACTGCTTATTTCATATGCCTGATTTCATTTTTGTACTGTAAAATCTAACCTGAGATAGTTCAGTTTTTACTGTGATGTCCTGAGACCTTAAAGGGTAGGTGAGATCTCAAAAGGTGAAAGGATACTGAGGCATCTAGGAGCAGAAAATGTTGTATCAAGCTGTCCTACATGCATGTTACCTGTCATGAAATGATATAAATTCCAAAGAAGAAAGGATCAGAGATGAAATTGTGTTTCAAAAGCACCTATGATTTCATCCCATAAGTATTAATGGTAGCAAAATGGTACCCGTATAAAGGGCTGTGGAGAGTACTGTATCATGTGTGCTGTATAACTGGTATTACTTTTTGTAGACTACACCACCCTGAACTGATGCATCCAAGTAAACCCATATTTTTGTTAATTTAATTATAAGCAGTGTATATACTAAGTGCCCTATTTCTATTTTTTTAAATTGCTTCTTAACATGGACCTGGTATGCAGGTATGCTTTAACATGCACTGGTATGCGTAATTAGAAGCTTTCAGTTCTTCATCTCTTTGAAGTGTACTTCTCTGAGTATAAATATTTTGTTGCTTACAAAGAGAAGTTATTTGAACCTGAACTCATGTTTACGTGCGAGGTAAAGAGATGGAGTTACTTTCCTTTAAGATTAACTTACACTGGAATACAGAAGAAACAAATGTCATGAACAGCAAGAAGGGTCAGGTTGTGTTCTTTTTGCTGCTTAATAACCCAGCCCTCTTTTTTACTTAACCAGCATCCATCAGTACTCTGAAGTAACTATCTACCTACCATAATGAATGATCAGTTTGCTATTAGATCCTCTCTTGCTTTTTACTTAAATCCGTCTTTTTTATGTACTAGGCAAATGAAAAAACTGTTTACTAATTGTCATGGCTGGGACAGTACCATTTTAAGGGGTTAGACATTATGAAGCGATACAAAATATCACTGATACAAAGTGGCTTAATGATGTTGGTTGTTTGGTACCTGACTTCAGACACTGTGGTCATGCACTTTATTTTACCTCTATTCCCAGATGAGAAAAGGAGAGAAAGAGCAGCTCAATTGATCTTGCTGTTGGTTCAGCATCAAATGTTTTGTTCACACTTCTGCAAAGAAAACAATCTCTGGGATTGTTCCAGACAACATTATCCCATTCCATCCACCCCGACATCCGCCTCCTCAAAGGGAAAAGTGTCAGCTGCGAACGTGATTAAACCTATCCCATTATTTTTCCTTGGTCATTCTGTAGATACTACCCAGAAATTTCCAACTCTTCTAGCACCCATCTCCAGTAGCTCTCAACATTTTAGGAGTTGAGTTGTAGGAGTCAAGTAGCTGTCTTCAGTTCCTTAAGGAAGTATGTGAAGAACACTGTCTAAAACATATGTTTAATATGTGAATTCTAAACAATCTTCATATCTATCAGCATCATTCCACAGAGAACTGTGAAAAACTCAGTCATGATGGCTTTTACATCATTGCAAATGAAAGTGGAATCTTATTCTCCATTCAGTGTGCAATGAAAACCTTTCAGCAACTGAAACTCAGTTGTGCTACACTTCAGACAGGGGGAGCATAAGCCTAAAAGAGGTCGGTTTTCTGTCTAAGATCACTTCATAAGGACAGAAGTTGTCTTATTAGGATGAGAAAATTATTATAGTGACTAAATTCAGACTACTGAATCTTTCTCCCCCCCCTCACCAATACCTCTCCTAACACTGAAACCTAGAAAACTGAAAAAAATACTAATTGTTTACTCTTAAAATGTTTTGAGTTGGAATTTTTTCACTAATGGGTTCTTCCGATTTGCCCTCAATTTTACATTACTTTTTTAGCAAAGTGCTGTGGTACTGGAATAAATTAAATTAAATATGCGGGGTTTTTTCAGGAAGAACTAGTAGATTGGAATGAGAAAGGCTTTCACTTTGATTATTTTCTAAAAAAAGTAGAGTTACTGTAGCTTTGTTGTTAATAAGAAATAGGAAAAGCAGCCAAATGTTATACACAGTTTTTAGAAAACTTGTTTTTTTTCCTATGCCAAAACATTCTGTATGTTCAGAATATACTATGCTGAAATTTCAACACAGCAAACCATCAAGTATGGTCTCTGAGACTGAGTAAAATATTATACAGCTAAGAGAAAATTCATGCTGTTCTTCATCTGAAACTGGCATAATGGTTATTATGACACAATTTAGAGGAACTTTTTGCCATTCTCAAACATTTGTCATAAAGACTGGAATTAGTGTTGATCTTTTATAACTTTTTAGGCATATGTATTTAAACATACAGAGATTTTCTTTTAACATAGTTTATATGAAGGTTTTTTAAACAACTCCAAATGATTTTTCTTACTTATTTAAAAATGGAACTGGTTTTAAGACTGCCATTTCATTTTACTGTATCAATGACATCAGTGCTTCAGGTTGTGCTTTCAAAGTGACAAGTTTCGATAATGCACTTTCATCATCAAACAAATGGTCTGTAATACTGATGAAAATTATTATCTTTTTAATTCCCCTTAAGTGATTTATTTTGTTTAACTGTTTTATTGGCCAGCACTAAGTATTGCATATAGATGAATCTGTTTCTGAAGAGGGAAGGAAGGCACCTCTTCCTCTGCTTGCATGGCTGTAGACATGTACTGGCATTTGCAAAACTGCTGAAATTTTCAATGTCCCTTTTGGAGATTTATTTCTTTTTAGATTCTTCTGTGTATTCAATGGCACATTCAATCTAATTTTCTCCATTTTGGATTTTGCTAGGAACAATGAACAGGATTAGAGGGAGAAAGTCTGCCAAATGCCATCTCCAACTACCTTGCAGGGCCAGTGGTGTGACAAAATATATAATTAACAACTGCATTAGTTTACTTACTAGTTGTGCTGGTAAGCAAATGGAATTCTAAACTCAGTAGATAAGCTGACTATACCATTACCTTTTCTGTTAATTTTGCCTTCTCTTGTTGAGTGCACATATTTCTAAATCACGCCCTGTCTTGGTTGGTATTTTTCACACACTCTCAAGTGTTATGCCTACTAGGTTTGGCAGGATATTACAACTGTGGTTGCAGGTCATAATAGAAACCTTCTTTGGTGTTCAGACCAATAAATAAATTAGAAGAAGGGCTTTAAGCTCTGTATGATAAAATGAACAGAAAGTAGGGCAGGGAAAGAACAACCTTTGTAACGAGCCTAGCCTGGGGCTAAAAGTTCATTGTGTATTTCAGAACACGGTGCAACAACCTATGAAGAGTTAGTGACTGCGGATTTTCACTGCCTCGGGATACCGGTGATTCAGCTGCATATAACGATAGGGAATGCTAAGAATGCTCTAAATAAATCCCGTGTCCATAACTTGTAATTTCGTACTGGAGCTGTGGGCAGGATGAAAGGCCTGACAACGGTTCATAGCCAGCAGGATGAAATACAGATCTGGTTGCTATACTTACTTGCTTACTGGGGAACACAGAGTATATTATATTAGTGTGATTATATAAAAAGATTAAATAAAACCACAAGAGAAATAAGGCATGAATTGATGACATATAAAATATTTACTGGTAGACTAAGAAAAGCACGAAATTTGCAAATAGTAGCACACATTGTGCTGAAAATCAGAGGTGTTTAAACCGCCTGCCATTTGAGAACCCTCATACTTCAGCATTCTGCTTGATTTTAAAGAACATTTCAAGATGTCCTATCAGATCCTTCTTTCTGCTCTTTATGTTTTACTTGTCAAACCATGGCAACCAACATTTATGTGTCTACAGAAAACAATTTGAAAAACTATGAAATGGTTAAATTTTATGTATATGCTTGTAATTTTCTGAAAAAATTAATATGTTTGCACTTCTTAATTAGGACTAGATTTCTAATCTGAACTATTGGATTAGGATTTTACTGGTATGTGATGTTTCATCCTTTTCTGGTTTTTAAATTTCTCTGGTGTTGGTTTTCTACTTCTTTATTGAACCTCTCCAGCTATTAAGTATTGTATTGAAAAGGTTGTTACCAGGTTAAAATACCGGAATACCTAGCATTTAAATATTGCTTTGAACAATTGATATATGAACTACAATATTTTGAATTATAAGTGCTTGACATTTCCTCTTTCACTAATGTGAACTCTGTGGAAAAATACCAGCCACTTGGAAACAGAGGAGTTCCATGTATATAATTCACAGCAGTGGCTGTGTTAATGCTATTCATGGTGATTTTTGCTTAGAGGCTGAGTGAAACAGCCTGCAAGAGTGCATGGTTATAATTTAGTTACAGATCTGAAAAAACATAAACCACTCTCCCTGCCCAATGCCCCAGTAGAAAAATTTAGCCATGATTAAGATGTTCATTGAAAATGAAAAGAATCTTTCTGGTTCCATTACAATAAAGAACTGATTTATTTAAATTGAGATGCTGTTTATTCCTCTTCCTATTCTACTATTTCTCATCTCAGCTTCCTTCTCATGAAATCTGTAGCACCATTTCACCTAGAAATGTAAAATTCCGTCATATGAAACACCCTTTCTAACCTGCTGCTACACTTTGGCACAAATGTCAGTCAAATTTTTAAAATAGATTTCTTGGAGTGGTTGGCATTGAGCAGACAGCCTGCTTAGATTAGCTAGGTAAACTAAAGAATTCAGTTGACATGAAACAAACCTATTAATCTGGGAGAAAATCTTTGTTAGATCTTTAGACTTCAAAATGTGGTGGCTCCTGGTAAGAAAAGCTATGCTTTGAATGCCAGTTAACTCCATAAGGAGATGGAAGAAAAGTTCTTACATTCTATGGTATAACTATGCTCACACAGGTAGTGGTGTCAGGAGTACAAATACTCCTGGTCCGTGGATGAGAATGAGGCTTTTAACAGCCACAGGCTGTGCGTGGAGATGAAAGATGCTGGGACATGTGAGTATTGCACAGCAGAGCCACTCTGCACACGTGTGCCCTGCTCTAAACCTTCACCCCAGCTGTAGCCTGGCCATTCAGCAATGTCAGTCTTACAGTTGTATTCCTTGAAATTCAAATTTGGTAATCTATATGTGAATTCATGTACTTGAGTGGCTGTCTTTAATCCAAATAATACGTGTTTTATTTCTTAAATAGTTGGTGTGAAATGTGTACCCGCCAATTGCATTCATTCTCTTATTCTGGTTTGAAGAGAGCTTTTAAGCCCACATAAAACTGCTCCAAACAGTGGCCCTGTAAAGTGGGCTTCATGGAAGAGAAGAGGGGTGAAAATGTCCCTGTGCAAAACAGGGTTACAGAGACTTTGGACAGAGAAGAAGCATTTGAAAGACAGATTTTGTCCTTGCTGTAAGCGATGTCTGTCCTATGACATGTAGGATATGTAACCATTTCCCTGAACGTTCTTACACGGGAGCTCATGCATATTTTCCTACAGTTATATCTAGGTACTAGCTATTTCTAACCCGCCTAAGAGAAGGGCTTTTATTGGGTTTCCTACACTTGTATATGGCCTGGCGCAGACTCCAGAGTCTGAAAAGCTGGGTAAATACTTATCTGCTGTGTAGTTGATGCTGAGATCTGGCTTCTGAGACTGAGTTAATTGTACAATGTTTAAAGTCATTTAGGTTATGCCCTTGTGAGCTGCCAGGTAATTAAAATACAGGAAGTACCCTTGAACAATTCTGAAAACAAGATTTTTCCTCTGTCACTTTGGTACTTCCAGAAAGAGCTTCTCTCAAGTTCTTCACCAAAAATCTTCCTATTTTCAGGTAACATAATACTCAACTTTTCTTCTCTAACTTTAGACTGATCTTGAGTTAAAGCACATTTAGTTTTGAGTTAAATTTACCATACTCATATGGTATCTTGGATGGTAATTCCTAAATAGCTGGTAATTCTTAAATAGCTGGACATTTCATTATAAAGCTGCTTTATCTATCACATGAAAAACTTCATCAATAGAAATTATGCTTACAAGTGCTAATTTCCTTTATTAATGTCCATAAAGAGTAAAAATATAAATCATAGAAAGCAAAATGCAAAGTTCAACAACATTATAATAATGTGTTGAATTGAGAAGCTCCTTATAAATGTTTTTAAAATAATGATGAAAAGACAAAAAACTGGGAGGGGAAGTATTTCCATTATAATCAAAAGGAGACAAGGATTTGTGTGTTCACACTTACAAGATATAGTATTTATTATATACTGAGTTTAATGCTAAACAGTTTACCAACCTTCTTCTTTATCTTAATTTCTCAGCAAGATATCAATGTTTTGATTCATATTTGTGGTTTTTAGAACTGAGTCAACACATCAGGGAGCACTTTAAGAAGGAATGGCTTGCCTCCTCCTAAGCTGCTTTGCTAAGTAGGGAGGTATTGGTTGCCTTTCTGCACATATTCTGCTACTTCCAGTAGCCATCCTTCCCCAAGTTTTGGAAATGGTGAGTCACTGCTCTTCAGACCAACAGTCAAAGGGGGGCCATTTCCTAAGGCACAATGGGGAAAAGCCACTGCTGCCAGAAATTTGTCCTTTTTCAGTGGGCTCATTTTTTAGCAGATTTGCAACATTTCTGTGCTAAGACCAGAAAGGCATAGTAGTTATTTTGTGCCTCATTTACCTCCAATATCTCCTAATTGTTGCTGGAGGGTTCTAAAATAGATACATGGCAATAAAGGAATGCACATAACTTTTTTTGTTTCTAATGGGGTAATAATAATATATTTAGTATTTATTGCATTAATGGCTGTTAAAGGATAACTCTATTTCAGACTCCATTTATTAGGACATCACTCAAATGAGTAACTCAAATAGCTCATAACTTAAAAGATTAGAATATGACAACAGAGAAAGCTACAAGAAAGGAGAGTGGATGACAAAGATAATTAGAGGGTTTAGCACAAAAAAGAAAATAGTGAAATACTTGGTTGTTAAGCTTTTTATTACTCAATTTCTGCCACTGGGTATGCCAGCAGGAGAAACTTAAGAGTGAAGGAGATGCTGGTATCAGAGACTCTGACTGGGAATTCTTTATATGTAGAACAATCTGATTTTTTACTTACTGTGTCTGGCAGCCAAAATAGAGTGGCTGACCTTGCAGGAAGATAATATGATAGGGAGAGTACAATTAATTTTGTGAGAGCTTGGCAATTTAGGAAAAGAAGTACTGGGTTCAAAGGGTAGAAGTGAAATCCAGTGAAGGTAAAGAAACTTAAAAAAATTACATATTAGTGGGTGCTAATATTAAAAAAATTATTTTACTTACTAGAATTTTAAAATGATTAAAATATGAGTAATCAGAGAGTATGTTAATCGTGTGAGACATCAAGGTCAATAAGAAAGTGACAACTAACTATTAGATCATAATTCTTGCTAAATAAAATTTAAAAAAATGGGAGAAGTTATGAGATTTGAACAGTTAGGATTCTTTCCCACAGAAAACAGTGGTTTACTTAGTAGTATTTTACTCCATATCTAATTAATATCCCACAAGAAATTGTTGTAGGTAATTATCTGCTCATTAATATTCCAGAAAGGAGGATGCTTGGTTTCAGTACACAAACTCCTGCAAAAAAAAGATTCCAGTTTGATTACAATGAACACTAAAGCAAGAAAGAAAAATCATTGTTAATTATGTTTAACACCAGGGGAATTCCTTTCTATCTTTCTGCAAAAAGACATGTCATGAGATATGTTAGGCTTTATTGTCATGAGTTGCAGCAATATTGTTTTTATACTGCTACAGGCAGTTTTCCTTTCTGCTTTTGGATCAACTTCTCAAACTGGTATTTTGAATATTTTGTAGGGTTCTACTCCTTTAAAGAAAGTCTTAGTATTTGTATTTGTATCTCATAGATTAAGAAATAAAAAATATAACCACAATGCCACTAACTAAAATAAAATTTTCATTTAAACTAAAAAGGTAAAATGGGCTTTAATAATATTTTTGTACATTTAAGTCTTACTTAAAAGTTAGATTAATTCACTTTAGGATAAGAGATCAATGCTGAACCATGTCCAAAACTTGTATTCAGGCTAGTTACTTCTGGAGTCCTCTGGGTTGTTTTTGAGGCAATTCTATCAACTTGGCTTGAAAATAAGCTTGCACAGAACTGGCGCAGAATCAAAACTGAAGGGATGAATTTGTCTGAAAAATATCCTGTTTCTAATTATTTCTACCTTCCCCTATTTGATTTAAGATTCCAATGACTATCTTATTTTGTAAGGTTTGTATATCATGTGCAGGCATACTTTTAATGCCTATTCAGATATGTATCTTGCCTCTTGGCTGGCAATTAAATAAACAAGAAGGGCATCTTCCAAATGATAAACTACTACTTTCATGCCTAAATTACATGAAATTTAGTGATAAATCAGAAAAGTTAACTTTCACTGTGTTTCGTGTGATTTGATTTTTAAGTTTCTATAATATATGAAGTCTGCACAAACATTCTATTTATTGAAAAGACAAAAAAAAAAGCCTGTAGGATTTTGTGTCTTTCCTTAGTAAACTGTCTTCTAAACCATTAAAAACTTGGCACTGATGTAAAAATACATAAAATCAGGAAAAATATTGGAGTATGTTGGCTAATCATTAAATACAGTTGGATGAATCTATTTACTGGCAATACAGATGTAGTCTGTAAAAATTATCTTTATAAGGTTTTAGGGTTTTTTTCATGTCATGGAGGCTAATTTATTCATATAGTCATCACTTTTTATTATTGAAAGGGATTTATGACTTTATTTATTACTCAGAGATTATTATTAATCTTCTCCCTCGTAATCTTTCCCTCTAAAAAATGCTGATGTGAAATCAGTTTGGCCAATTTTGTCAGTGCACTGCTACTACTACTTGTTTGCTTTAGCTTAAATAAAACTCAGTTCAAAAGAGAGGTAATTTGACTCAAGCTTAAAAACATGTTGTGTCTCAGTCATTGATCTGGCAAGACCAGATCCCTCAGAATGCAGACTACACTGAACTCTTATTAAAATATTTGAACCATAGGGGATATTCAGCAAAAGAACTCTTACCAATGTAAGCTTTCCAACGTGCTTGACTCACCAAGATTGCTGGGATATCAGTAAGGATGCAATCTATCTCATGCTTTTAACTTTAAAATATGAAAGAAAACATATTCTGGAAGATGAACTCCTTGATGAAAAAATGTTCAACAATAAATATACCCGATTCACTTTCCAGTGATGTGTAGATATTCTCTTCAAGTTTTGTGACTGGATTCCATCTGAGTTTTTGAATTAAATTATTTTTCTGGTTTTTTATTAAATAATAATTGCCTGCAAGCCCATGTGTAGGAAGTAATTCTTGCTTTAGGCCTAATTCTGTTTAGAAAAGTACCTCTCATGTAACATTTTTGCCATTAACAGCTTTCAGATGTGTAAATATAATTTACACATTCCACAAAAACTTAACAAAAATTTAGAATACAAAGATCTCAACAAATTTAATTTACTGCTGAAGTTATGCATAACTTTTCTGTGTATGTGTCCACTTTTCTATACTGTTAAAGCATTGTGTTAATATCTGAAGATATCTTATACTAAACTGTTCAAAACATTCAATAGTGATGTATTACTCCTGAAAATCAGTATTTCGTAGTTTGCATGATCAATTTATTTTTAAATGGTGATTTTCTAAAAAAACCCCAAATATTAGTATGTTCAGAAATTGGAAATAATATATTTTTTGCAGTCTGCAAACTTCTGTAGATGCATCTCTTAACCTATTAAACCTAATTATAATAAGAAAATAATTCAGAATGGAAGTGCCAGAAGCTACTTAGGAGTACTTCAGCCTAAACTAAATGACCTATATCCCACATGTCTTCACAGCAGTTACAGAAGAGTGATATAATATCAGTCTAAGTGTTCATTTCTTCCTCCTCTTAGTGCTAGTACTAATTAGTACTATTAACTACTCAGGCTAGGTGAATTATTTGTGACCTGAAGAAGAGTGCAGTTCTTCTCAGTGTTGTATCTGGGTAAATACACATAGCTAGGCCCTTCTTCTCACCTCTGAAAAACATGAGGGTGAGGGGGTTAAAGTGTTGTTTAACCTTTATGAAAACTACTGTGCTCTAAACAACTGCTAGTTAGGAGAAACATCTTATTTCTTCTTTTTAATTACAGAAGGTAGTTTTTCCTTCTTGAAAAAAAATTCCTTCCTGTATCCAGATGACTACAGAAAGCTAAACATCCTTTTTTTAAAGAAATTTTTGTCCACGTAGTTTACTAGCAGTTCAGTGCACTTTGTGGGTCATACAAGCCTTGGACTTTTTTTTTTTTTCCCTAAGGAAATATTGACATTATGATAGCAAAAAGAATATATAAGTCTATCAGAACTGAGAAACAGCTACATGGAGATCTCTTCCCTTCTCTTCTCTTCTCTTCTCTTCTCTTCTCTTCTCTTCTCTTCTCTTCTCTTCTCTTCTCTTCTCTTCTCTTCTCTTCTCTTCTCTTCTCTTCTCTTCTCTTCTCTTCTCTTCTCTTCTCTTCTCTTCTCTTCTCTTCTCTTTCTCTTCTCTTCTCTCTTCCCCTCTGTTCTTCTCAGAAATCATTCTCATCTGGTAGGAGACAGGACTGTATCTTAGAAGTGCCAAAACACTTCATGAAATCATTATTTGTTAGACTTCTTTTAGATGACAAAAGTGAATTTAGAAAGTTATTTTATTTTTGATAGCCTATGTGATCCAATGTAAATGAAATTTCTATGAATACTTGGTCCAGTGTATGTGGAAGAGATTATCCTGCAAATAGTTGATGTTTTATTAGATAAGGCATTAGTATCCCATTGCGGAGAAAGTGGACAAACATCGGCTGGATTTGTAGGAAAGTTAATTAAACAAACCAAACTTCCTTACTGGTCATAATTCCTGTATATTTATACTTACAGGAATAAGAGTAGAATGCAGTTTCTGAGTTCTTTCTAAGATTAGTTTATTCTCTCTTTTTTTAAATTGATCAAAATGAGGAATTGCTTTCGAATCACCAAAATATAAACATACAGCAGCAAAATAATTGCTCAATTAGATGTTGTAAGTTATATAAGTATTCCAGAAATCCCATGAATAAGTTTGGAGTGAGTCCTGTAAATATAGAAGTAATACTTTGCATCCCGTGTTCTTGGTATCTTCTTAAGATCACGGTTAATTCCTTAGTTACCATAATCTTTATTTATAAAAGATAAGCTGTCTAAAGCACTGATTCACAGTAAGAAGTGGTGTTTCCATCCTTTGTCATCTGGTGGTATTTAGGAATGCTGAGAATTCTTACTAACATGTTATCAATTTGCCTGAGTTAGAGGAAATGCAATGTGATAAAAAACCATCTGGTGATACTGACAGTATAAAAATATTTGCCATATATATGTTTTTTTTCTCAATAAAATCTAACATGTTAGGTTTTTTTTAAGAAATAATATTGATTTAATTATTTGATAAAAAGAGAAGACATAAAAGACATCCAAGAGGTGACCATGTAAATTTCTCAGTGCTAAACAGTGGACCACTTCAGGAAAAATGAAGTTTAAGTCTTTCCAAGAATTTTTAATGTTATTTTAAAAAATATTTTTTAAAGAAAGGATTTTCAAACTAGGACCTCCTCAACTTGATGTGTCTGATGGAGTCTGTTATGATGGCAGGAAAATTCATCCTCTGTCCAAATCAAAGAAAGGAATTCAAGAGGATAAAGAATGAAATTTCATTCTTGAGAAATATTCTATATATTTCCTGTCTGAAACAGGAAATATATAAATGCATTCTTTATTTACTGTGAAAGCTTATTCTTTAGTGCTTCTGGGAAAAAGTTGGATATCATGAAAATGTTTACAATATCTACTAATGTTGTTAATCATAGCACATGTCTTCTTTCTACTGCCCAGATGGAAGAGGCAAATGTGAAAGGAAAGATACTTACTGGGATGGCTCTGGTTAAAAGGTTAAGATCCAATTACTAGGGAGAGATGCCTGTACCTTAATTAAGGTGCTAACGAGACCATATGCTGAAGGCAATAGAATGGATTTTATTTAACTGTAAATGTGAGATACAAAGAGAGATAGGGAGAAATTGAAAAAAGAGAGTGAGAGAGTGAGAGAGAGAGAGAGACAGAGAGACAGAGAGACAGAGAGACAGAGAGA
>VXBQ01008250.1:143367-160215 GCA_013400175.1 Phainopepla nitens | reverse complement strand
GAGAGAGAGAGACAGAGAGAGAGAGAGAGAGAGAGAGAGAGAGAGAGAGAGAGAGAGAGAGAGAGAGAGAGAGGGATCCACTAGTGTCCTGTTGGTCCTCTTCGTCCTTTGGGTGGTGAGGGTTCCACAAAACATAGACTTCAGTGGGTTAATGCATTTCAGGTACACAAGGGAATGCTCAGGCAGCTCTCCTGTGGGGAGAGATGTTTTACACCATCTTTTGCAGCACTGGATACTCGTAACATTTGTGGCTCATGTGCAGTCCTCTGGTGGAAGGCCTCAGAAATGAGTCTGAGGTGCTTTGGGCTCTTTGATGGTTCATGGCACCTTCTAAGATGTTACAGCTGCCTCTCAGGTCAGCATAGCTGAGTCAGTTATGCCCCATCAGAAGGCATGAACACCTCCAGGACTGTCTGTGAATGTGAATGTCCTGTGTGAATTTGACATTCATTAATTCTTCCAGAAGTCTCTATGAATTAAAGTTGCAAGGTGAAGTCACAAGATCTAGTCATTTGGGCTTTTGTGTAAGTGTGTGAGGACTGGAAAATAGCACTTTTCAGCGTGTTGCAGTTTAGGCATCACTGGTATACACATTTCTGTTTCCTCACTGCCTTAGTCATTTACCCTTTACGTTCTTCTCTGCTCAGTCATGCATATTGAATTAGTTAGAATTTGTTGAGTACATTTACCATGGGCTTAATTAGGTCAATCATTGCAGATACTCTATCAGCAGTTTTTCCCAAGCACATGATGCCTGAAATAGTTTCAGGATGTTCTAATATCTATTAATGAACCTATTTGGGTGTTGTGCTGTTTTGGTGTTTTTTAATTTAGGTGTTTGTCAAGGTTGAATTTTGTTATAGGAACTGATATAAGAGACTTAAGAAAATTTCAGTCACTTGCCTATTTTTATAATTTTTGAAGAGCAAATAATTTCTTTTTAACAAAATGTTTATATTTGACTTGTCTAGGTCCTTCAAACTATGAGATGTACTAGAAATAGCTTCTATATTCTTAAAAAAGTAATTTAATTTTAGAGATGAATGTCAAAGTAGGCCTGATGAAAAGCTGTTGCTTTTTCAGTATTTCTTTAATACTGACTGTCTTTTTAAGTTGAATACTCTGCAAATTTTCTGTCTTTAAAAGTAACGTGGATTCAAGATTAGGAATACTGTCATTCTTTACAGTACCAGAAGCTCTCTGAATAGATTTTTTCATATAGTTCATTTATCAGCATGCAGGTAGAAATCAGACTTCAATTGGTTCATTATATGAAAAGGCTATGATTCTGAAGACAAAATGATCTGTTCTTTTTTTGAAAATTCTTTTTTCTTAAGAGGAGTTTAACACATTGCAGGTATAAGGAGACATAATCCTAGATTCCAGTGTGCTTCAGATAGATGTGGCATCATGTCTTTTTGAAGAATTCCTACTTGCTGATATCAAAGACCCTTTAAAATAATTCTAATAATCTTTACATTTGTGCATGAAAATACACAATATTTGCACCCGTCTCACCGCTGTTGATTTTTACTGAAACACAGAAAACTATTGTGTCTAGGCTTTATCTTTAAAATTGTCTTCTTTGACCTGTGTTTCAGAGGAGATCTATTCCTTTATGAAGGAAGGCTCAATAAATAGTTCTGGCAAATTTCTCAGCTTACCTTGCCACCCAAAAGCCATATCAAATATTTAAACAACTGTTCTTAAATGCACATATAAAATAGTAGTATTGAATTTACCAGAATTCAGAATACCAAAGTAGTTTCTATTATCCATAATAATAGCTGCCTTATGGCCACTTTCAATACTATTCCAGTATTTTTCTCTTAATTTATCTTGATTTAGAAAAAAAAAAATCAATAACCTTCAATTTAAAGAAAGGTAATTTTGTATATCATAACCTCTTTTTTGAATCCATTTAAATATTTTATATATAAAGATAAATTCATATATACATACTTATATACCTGCTTATATATTTATTAATTATACATTTACTTACATATACTTCTATATAAAATTATATATGCTAATATATTACTTATATATAAGTTAAACATTGGTTTTAGACCAGGTAATTGTTCTGGAGGAAGACTTTAGAAAGACTTGATAGAATTGTATTACAGATTTGAAAAGATGAAACTGAAACCCAGCTTTAATGAGAATGCAAATGAGAATTACTAAGGTTCAGTGAAGGTCATAGCAGCTTAATCATCAATTTATGTCAGCAACTTCTCGCAAGTAACAAATGAGTTTTAATAAAAACTGTTGTCTTAGTGGATTAAACCACAAAACCATGATTGCTCTAGAATTTGACCAGCTGTCCTCACACACATACAGTTGTATGTGTTTGACTCTTTTATGTACAAATTCAAGAATAATCTATTTAGAGATTGTTTATGTTTTAAATGAACAATTTAATGAATTTATATGGCCTTCTAAAAAGAATTCTAAAAGCTTTTTCTGACTGTGCCTAAAGTATAATTTTTTCCTGGAAAAAAAATTTGACTGTACTCAGATGCAACTGTAAATTATTTGTTTCAATTAAAAATTGAGAGGCTACATGGATATGCTTCTTTTATGTTGAAAAAAAAAAAAAAGCTGTAAATTCCTAGGGCAAAATCAGTTCACTGAAATTTAATTTCCATCTCTTTCTACCTTGTAAACACATACCTAAAACTATATCATTTTCAAGAACAGAAAGTTATCCTGAGAAGGAAAATAGAATACTTCTTTGTATCCCAAACATTTGTGAAACGCCAACAGAAGGACTCAAACCAGCAAACTTTTCTTAAGGTCTTTTTGTTTGAGTGTCTATTTTGCCTGTTTGAATATATTTATTGTCAGCTAATAAACATAAATATGTGTATTGGATTTGCAGGGTTTTGGTGGTGGGTGTTGCTGCTAGGGTGGCTTTTGTGAGAAGCTGCTGGAAGCTTCCCCAGTGTCCAATGCAGCCAGTGCCAGCTGGCTCCAAGGTGCACCCGCTGCCTGACTGATGGCCAAGCCCATCAGTGGCCAAGCCCCATCAGGGACAGTGGTGGCACCTCTGGGGTGACATAGTTGGGAAGGGAAAAACGTTACTGCACAAGGAGAAATTGCAGCTGGGGAGAGGAGTGAGAATATGGGAGAGGAGCAGCCCTGCAGACACCCAGGTCGGTGATGCAGGAGGGAAGGAGGTGCAGGGATTCCCCTGCAGTTCCTGGTGCATAGTGAGGCAGCCCGTGGAAGGGAACCCCTGCAGCCCAGAGAAGTCCAAAGTGGAACAGGGGAAGAGTGTAAGGAATCCTCCCTCTGTGGAGGAAGGAGTGGCAGAGACATTGACTGACTGCAGCCCCCATCCTCCACCCTCTGCTGCCGGCAGGAGGAGGAAGAGAAATCTTAAGCAAAGTTAAACCTAGAAAGAAGGGAGGCTGGGGGGGAATGTGTTTGAAGATTTAGGGGTTTTTTTCATTACTCTACTCTGACCTGATTGGCAATAGATTAAGTTAATTTCCCTGACTCGTGTCTGTTTTGCCTGTGATGGTAATCAGTGCGTGATCTTTCCCTGCTCTTAGCTTGACACATGAGCCTTTGGTTCTGTTTTCTCTCCCCTGTCCAGATGATAAGGACAGTGATAGAGAGGCTTTGATGGACACCTGATGTCCAGCCACAGTCAACCCACCACAATGTGTAAATATTTAGCCACTAAGAATGAAGCCAGTTAAAGCTTCCTGCTCTTAAAAAAAGTCAATTATGTCACGGTTCTTATAATTTATACTCTTTTGGGTATCAAACGAGGTAAGAGGAAGGAGTCATTAGCACAACATAGTTCTCAGCAGGTGTGCTTGCAGGGTGGGCTGTATTTATGAGATACTTTCTACACCAAACTGTTCAGACAAGCCCACAAAATAGTGTTCAAAGAATCAAATTAAGAAAACATTTAATTCTTCTGGAGAAATTTTCTAGTACCAGATAATCATACTCAAGTACCTCTTGCTATATTAGAAATTGAGAACAAGAGAAATCTAGTAATACTGGTATCTGTATAAGGCGAAGATCCCATATACCTTTTCATTCTAATAGCAAGATCTGGAATCTAAATCTAGAATCTTAACTTCATAATGCATGAAACCCCCTATGGGTGGGGTTAAATAATAATAAAAATGTTTATGTGAAGGGAAACTTCAAACTATGAAATGGATGAAAAATCTAGAAAGCATAGAACACATTACTGCTGGGCATTTAAAAACAAGTTTAAATTAAGGATTTAAACAATTCTGTCAATATTACTAATTTTAGTTCAGGGTTAAGTAAGAGCAAAATCAGGCAAATCTTCATTATGTGAAAAAATGCACTTCTCAAAAGCAGGGAAAAAACCTATTCTACCTGGTTTGTCAAATGAGTCAAATGGTTTTATGTGTGTGCATGCACAGTGGTGTAAGTCAGAAAGATCTGATCTCTGTATGCTGTGGTCCAAATTGTACATCTGTTGCTCATGACTGAGTAAACTTTGCTTCAGTATTTGGTATGAGTTGGATTGGTAGGTTGGTAGGTGAGGATATTACAATCCTCTCTCCATCTCATTACTGCCACACAGACCTTTATTTCTTATAATGGGCTGCAGAATTTATTTCTGTAAAGTCTTTTCTTACTGTCCAAGTACTGAAGTCAGTGCTTCTTTAATCTTCATTTCTGTGTACCTTAAACAGCAGCATTCTGTTGTTGTTGTTGTTGTTGTTGCTTTTCCAGCTGAGGCTGTATTATATATATCTGTTACTATAGAAGTTTGTCTTCCTTTGCAAGTATGTGCACTGGTGCTTTGAAGTTCCATACCACTGTGCTCACTCAGCGTGACTCATTCCATCTTTCACTGGTTCCAGCAGGGATCTTGCTTGAGCTGAAGAATGTATGAAAGCAGACATGATAACATCATCCAAATGCAGCACTAACTTTGCAATACTTACATTCTAGGCCAATGAATTAGAATACTCGAAATACTTATCTCAACTCCCAACATTTGCTTCATCCATGTTCTTAGAGTACTTTAGGTGCAGCAGCACAGCTAAACATCTGGGCTTCACTTAAACTTTGAGGAGACACATGGTTGTCTTCACGTAGGAGTCAAACACAGACTGAAACCATTTATGATGCCACCTTCCCTCTAAGGTTAGAGGGAGTCTAGATGAGCAGCTGAGACTAGGCACTTTATGCTTTACAAAGCTCAAAAGTTTGGTGAGATTAATCTTGTTTGTACCAGTCTACTTTTATCAGAGCTGAATAGTAAAAAACTTTATGCTTTTTGTTATATCTCTTTTGTACTTTAGCTCTCCTGAAATTTATGAAGTTTGTTTATAGAAGTGATCTGACTATAGAGACAGTGTCTCTAATTGCATCTATATCTCTATTTATATTTTTTTAAAGTATCTCTTTTTATTTTCATACTTTACATCATATGTGATTAAATTATGATTTACTTGCACCATTTGATTCTCTCTTACTAACTTCACATTAGATCAGTAATGGCTGAAACACCATAAATTGCTTCTAGAACCTTCATACTGTGTGTATAAAGCTAGTTCCTTCAATCTGTGATTTTAACAGGGGTTAGCCAGGGTTATGTATGCCAACTATGCACAAATTCATCGTGGAGTGCCTAGATAACCATGAGCTTATCTTAAATTTTGGGCTTACATTTGAACTAATATAAATATTTCACATTTGAGGCAATGCTGATAGGACTTGTGAGATGTACACCTTATATAATAATAATGTTTTTAATTATATTGTCCTACCTGTCTTAGGAGTTTTCATTTTAATTTTTTCTTTGAAAGAACTTTTGTATTGAATTGCATTATAGGATACTATCCATGCTTTACTTCCAGTGAATTTTAATTTGGAGTATTTAAATGCGGCTACTGGAATAGCAGTTAGTCTATTTTTGCTAAGTAGGAATGTACCTCTGGTGCCATTAGTAATGGAATTAATACTGCTTTTATCAAGTTGCATTTCCTGTTGAAAATGCTCAATTGAGTGCAATACTTGAATAAGTATAAGTAATCTTGAATACTAGAATTTCACATCTGATTTCAGTATTATTTCTAAACTATCCCCTCTCATTAATTTTACTCTAATTTAACTTATATAACTCTTATTTTACTTATTAACCCATTCATTATTTCTAATAATCTTATAGCAAATCATCATTGGAAAGCAAATCATCCTGCTAGTTTTTGTAGTATCTTCTAATATGTAGGAAAATAAAATTATTGAATCTAGGATCATTTCCCCTCCCCGTGCCCATTATTAGGGACGTCAGAGAGCAACAAGAATTGTTTGCTCCATGAGGAAAAGCAAACTGAGTGCTGAGTGTGAAGCAAGGTGAGCAGCAGTGCCCTCACCAGCAAGGGCCCAATCCTGCAATACGCAAATCTGATGAGCAAAGCAGGTTTGGTTGCATTAACCAGTCAGAGGAGAGTCTAAAGCGCCGGGTGAAACTGAAGCGATGAAGGATGTTCCAGGTCAAGCTGAGAAGTCAAGTCAGCAAGTGTGGATCAGGTCCAGTGACACAGCCAAGCTCACTCCCTCTGCAGTGATCCCAGGCAGGTCTGGAGTGAGAAGGGAGGTCAAGGTTTTGGAGTGCAAGCCAGGAAGTCAAGTTTCCAGGTCAGGGTCTGGATTAGCAGGATACATCTCCAGGCACAGACAGGGTAGTACTGTGGCTCAGTCAGCAGCCAAGGACAAGAGCCTGAGCTCAAACTTACCAGCAGAGGAGAAAGGAGGCAACCGCTTCTCGCAACAGTCTGAGCTGAGGTTATGCAGCTGTGCCATACCACCACTGCAGCACAGGTGATCGAATTCAAGGAGGCAAAAGTGTGACTAGGACTTGAGGAAATCACACATAATTACAAGTACATTTGTTGTATTTTACTGTTTAAGGTCTGAGCTGGTTGTATGGAAAATAGATATTGATTTTATTTAATCGATAGCTGGGAGAAGTAATTAATTTTGACATCTTAATTTCTTTCTTGTGTTGTTTTTTACTTGTTAAGTGCTTGAAACTTAGCACTTAGACAACCTATTATCCTTTCATGACATAACTGTATTTACAAGTTGTGCTTTGTAACTTATATTTAAAATCAGCTATGGTTTATTCCTTCATTTCTTTGTCTTGCATGTTTTCCTTCTTTAAGTAAATGAGGTTCAACTTAAATCCCTAACCTGCCTTCTATGTTCATATCAATATTTGTACTTACTGAACTACCTGAATCCACTGCAATCAACAATTCTATATATCAGAATATAAACCACATATATTAAGTAAAATCTCAAAATTTGTAGACAGTTTGTATTATTCTGAGTTAGAGAACTCCCTTTTGACTGTGTGTCCAGAAGGCAATTAAGTTCATTCTTACAGAATCATAGAATCCTTCAGGTTGGAAAAAACCTCTATGATCATCAAGTCAAAGTATTAAACCAGCACTGCCAAATCCACCACTAAAATATATTCCTAAGTGCCACATCTACAGGTGCTCCCTTCCAGGGATGGTGATTTAACCACCTGCCTGGACAATCTGTTCTGATGATTGATAGCCATTTCTCCTCAAGAAATATTTTCCTAATATACAACCTAAATGTCCCCTGGTGCTCCTTGAAGACAGTTCCTCTTGTCTTGCCACTTGCTTTCTGGAAGAAAATGCCAAAAACCACCTGGCTACAACCTCCTTTCAGGTTGTTTTAGAGCACAATGAAGTCTTCTCTGAGCCTCCTTTTCCCCAGTCTAAACACTCCCAGCTCCCTCATCCACTTTTCACCAGACTTTGGCTCCAGACCCTCCAACAGCTTTATTGCCCTTCTCTGGACCTGCTCCAGCACCTCAGTGCCCTTCTTGCAATGAGGGGCCCAAAACTGAACACAAGATTTGAGGTGCAGCCTCACCAGTGCTGAGTACGGGGGGACAATCACTGCCCTGGTCCTGCTGGTCACAATATTTCTGATCCAGGCCAGGATGCCCTTGGCCTTCTTGGCCACGTGGGCACACACTAGTTCATGTTCAGCTGGCTGTCGACCAGCACCCCAGCTGCTTTCCTGCCAGACAGCTTTCCAGCCATGCTTCCCCAAATTTTTTCTTCAAGTCCATAGGAAAATATCAGAAATAACTTCCCATACAGTGAAGATCCTATCTGATGACTTTTTGGAGGAGAGTGGTTTTACTTACTACACTCCCCTTTTGCTTAATAGCTAATGATTAAAATAGTCTGTTTGGTGAAAGGACCTAAAATTTAATATTTTGAATTTCTTGCAAGTGGTGTAATAACCAGGCTGCAGGGCCATGGATAAGAGTACTGATTATTCTAGAAGTTGAATCTATATGCTAACAAAGGATGCAGTGGTCAGGACAGAAGGCAGTAAATATCTCATTTTAATCTAATGGTATGAGCTATGAATTTGCAGGAGCTATAGGTTTGGTTCCAAATGTAGTTCCTTTAATATTAATCCATTTCACCTTAGACATTAAACAAATCAACTAATTTCTGCTCTTAGTTACTCCTAATTTAGAATCAGTGTTGCTTGCTCTCCTGGTTACTCAGTAGCCCAGTTCCAAATAGTCACACAGGGTGATGGCGATGGCTATCTTGTGAGATAGGGATTCAGTATTTCTGAGTAGAGAGGGAAAACCACCTCACAATTCCAGTATGAACAGTGTGAACACAAAGATGGTTTGTATGATAACAAATACATTCTTGGTGCTAAGTCTGATGTTTTATTCCTCAGAGAGACACAGGCAGTGTGGACCTAGGGCAAGATGTGGATGGAAGGGAATGGATGGCCAATGGATGTAAAGGAATCCATTGCACTAGAAGTTATGGGCATGGGCAAACATTCCAATGAGGTTAGATTACAGTATATCTTACTAAAATAATTTAATAAAATTTTAGAAGTTGAAATCTTGATATAGGGAGAATTCATCTGAACTCTTCTGAGCCACTCTGTGTAAATGAATCAATTATGATTATAAAAAACCTAAGTATTTCAAATGATTGAATGCTTATATTATTATGAGCCATAGAGGAGGGATATATATGATCTGTTTTAAAAATAAAATTATTTGAATAGGTACCATTTGAGGCATGATACTCCCAAATGAACTTGTTGCAAAGAGATTACTCATAATAAAATTTCCCTCTATAGGACTATGAAAGCCTAATGTTCCTCATTTAATTAATTTTGCCAAAGAAGAAGGATTCCTAAATGCCTTCAACAAACTTTATATCATAGCAATTTTTAAAGCACTTAACATTTATGGTCAGCTTTGTTTGGCATATCGAGCAATGTATGTTCGGATTGCAACCCTTCTGCTCTATCAGGGGGTTGTATCTCTGGGGAAAATGCAAAGTCTGGGTCAGTTTATTGATTTCAATTTATTTATAAATAAATTTATAAATAAATAACTCTTTAACTTTTTAACTCTCAGAAAACATCTATTTTAATTTATTCAGTCTATCCAAAGTACAGAATCCATGAATAGAAATATTCCAAGTACCAGATGAATTTTTTAATAACAAAACCTGATTGTTTATGAACAAAAATTCTTTATGAATTTATTTTTACAATGTATATTTACTTTAAGTGTATGACATAAAACATAACTTTGTTCTGATTTCTATAAATGCTGTTTACATTATTTTTACAGCATTTCTGAAGCATTTACATCATGTTTGAAAGAAATGCTAATATTATAACATGATAAATGCTGTAAATATTATAATACACTTTTGTTAAAATCAGAAATGTATTCTCTCTTCTAAAAACAATCTACAAGTATGGATAATGTTTTGAAAGTGAAATATAAATTTCACAAATCTTCTTTGAAGTACTGTAAACAATGCAGTCATGGAAATGGTCTGTTGAATTGGAGGACACAAGAGTGAACTGAAGCTGCTTTATAGTCCTTTTACTAATCCTAAATCCCATCTAATGTATTTCTCAAGATTACTAAAAGCAAACTTTTTTAAAATCTAAGATGTAAATGTAATAGTAAAAAAATTGCATCTTATATAGCAGTGAAGAAAGAAATATCTGTTTTTAGTGTCACAACCTCAATTCAGCAATAGGTAAAAATCTGGAAAGTAGATAATCTGACATTCTAAATGAAAAAAAATAGCATGTTTTAAAAGCCCTTTCACAGAAGGGCTACAACTACATACAGGTCAAAACCAGCAAAAGTTAAATGTGAGACTAGATAACAGCGATCTTATTTATTTCCAATATTACGAAATTGAATACCTCAAATTTCAGAAAATTATTTATCTGTGCTTGGGAGAACTGATTTGTCCCCTTTGTGCAGCACTCCGGAACTTTCTTTGCATTCAGAACGAGAAGAGTCAGCTAAACATAATTTATGATGTATACCATAAGCCAAGATCTGATCTTGGACTACAACTACTGTAAGATCTCTACTTTTTTTAATTTATCAAAGATGAGTGAAAGTGGCAGCAAATAAATTGGCTTAGATTTTAAACGTAAGTAATTATTTTTAGTGTAGCACTTACTGCAAAAGGCCACAGAAAGTGAAGTATTCTAGTATGAAATCACAATTGGCTTCCATGCTGCTGTATCGCTATGATAATCAGGCTTTCCCTATAGGGACATCAGAGACCTATTGAAAATATATTGTGAGAAGGAAAGTATGGCAGTATGTAAGTGACTTGCAACATGGATCATTAATACACCAATTATATTTCCAATAAAAGTGAAAGTGCACTTTGAATGAATGGCCATCCTAATCCTATACTAACAAGCAGGAGTATTTAAAATGTAGTCTCCTGAATAGACTAAAAATGGCTTCATTCTTTGGTATGTAAAGGTACTCTTAACATTAAAAGGATATTATGCAAGCTGTGTTGATTTTGGCGGGGTAGAGTTAATTTTCTTTATTATAAGTAGTATGGAGCTATGATTTGGATTTGTGCTGAAAACAATGTTAATAATATAAAGATGTTTTCAGTATTGCTGAGCAGTGCTTACTCAGAGCCAAATCTTTTTCTGCTTTTCATACCATATCACCAAGGAGGAGGCTGGGAGTGCACGAGTGTTTGGGAGGGGACACAGCTGTGACCGCAGTTGACCCAAGGGATATTCTATACTGCATGTCATCATAAAAGCTGGGTGAAGAAGAAGAAAGCAGGAGACACTTGGAGTGATGATGTTCATCTTCCCCAGTAGCCATTATGCATAATGGACCCCTGATTTCTGGGGATGGCTGAACACTTGCCCACCCATGGGAATGGTGAATTATTTCCTTTTTTGGCTTGGCCTGTGTGCAGGTTTTGCTTTACCTATTTAAGTATCTTTATCTCACCCCATGAATTTTCTCACTGTCACCTTTCCAACTCCCTCCCCCATCTCTCTGGTGGGAGAGTAAGCACATGGCTGCGTGGGGCTTGGTTGCCAGATGGGCATAAACCACAATGTAAGTGTAAAATGTTTAGGAAAATGTGGGGTTTTATGTCATTTTATTGCTTATTTGTGGCAAAGAAAGGAGAAGATTTTAAGCAAGACTGCAAGAACCTACGAATGACCGCATGTGTTCAGCTCAATGGTCCGTCTCCTCCTCTGTCTCCAACAACACTCATTTGTTGGTATTCAAGGGGACAGAAAACAGGACAAGCATATATGGTATGTCAAAACAACTCTTCCAGCTTTTCCCATATTAGGTGTTTTTCTGCTTGTGATTTCTTACATTACTAACTCTCAGCTGAACTTTCTTCTCCATACTGTCTTCTCTTGAATCCACAACATCACAAGGTATTCTACACGCCTATTTGTTTTGAGAATCATGTGCTTTTGTTTCCCTAGAGCATGACTGCTGCCAGCTTTATTTGAAACTCCCAAGTTCTTGTAGCTTCATTTGATAATCTGTAAATAACTTTTCATGATATTTTCTTTTATTTTTTCTTTCTTTCCAGGTTATAAATTGATGGCGTAGTAGAATTGATGGTATAATCAGAAGCTACTTTTAAAAAGTACTGATATTTGCCTAGTTGCTATTTACACAATAAATGTTCCTGTATATCATTGTTGCTACAGACTTACCAGCTATGCCTTACAAATATACCAGCTACCAATGTTTGAGCCTTTAGGCTAGCAGCAAGAAATTTGTATCATCAGAAGGCTTTCAATTAACACTATTTGTAGTGTTGTAACCTAGGCTAAAGATATTCTGGTACTGACCTAGGAGCTGGGAACACTTCCCATATCACCCTATTTGTGTGACTTTCCTTGGAGGACCTTATACACTAAGCTCTATCATTTAGGGCTCAGTAAGATTTCTTTCTTTAGCGCTCTTTGAGTGAACCTGCCACTTCCCATTTTAAGACGTGAAAACCTCAACTGTCTTCCTGTAATTCAGCCAAATGGTTGAGGGCTGTGTATTGGGAGAAATTTGAGTTTCCTGTAATTTCTTACCTGAAAATGTGAATTAGGATTGTCCTCCTAAAGTTTAGTTGGTTTTTGGTTGGTTGGTCGGTCTCTCTTAATTGAAGTGCTCTTCTAAGTCATATGAATATGTAAAGGGCATATAAGGGGATGGAAGTTACCTTCCATTATTGCTCATGTTGTCACCTATTGTTAATTCCCTGGTGTACAAAACAATATACTTTAATGCTGTGCTTTTGTAGTGGCTGTTTGACATCAAGGCAGTATCACTGCTATTAAAGCAGTGTGGAAAATTTTGAGTTTTTCAAAATGATTGAAATATGAAGAAAGCATTGTTTATTGACTTTTTATAAACCCATACATACGAGTATGTACATTTTCTGAGTAAATGCTGTTTTCTATAAGCGTGATTTCCTTTTTTATTTTTTTTTTTTATTTTATTTTCAAGAGAATTGTAACATTTTCTTGTGCAGAATTCTGCTTTGGCACATTGCTAACAGCAGTAGGTGTTTGCTAGTATCTCTTACCCTGCCCCTGCCAACAACCACGAATGGAATGTTTGTATCTGCTTTGAGCCATGCACCAAATTGGAAATAGTTGTCGTGCTTATATTGTGCCTTCACAATTGACTGATGACAACTACCCTTCCGAGCATTGGGGGGTTTTTATGCTGAATTATTTTTACTGCAGCACTGGGAACTTAAGACAATCCTGTGAGCAAATCTTGGACAACTTGAAGTCAGGAATAATAGAGTAGTGAGAAGGATTGAAAAAATGGCAGAAATTTGTTCAGTGTCAAAACCAGCTTTTCAGAATTAAATTCACTCTTTCACCTGCAATATTATAAATGTTTGAGAAGGACTCTAGATGCTGATTTTTCTTTTTATTTTCATTTCCTTTGTAATTACTATAAATGCAGAAGTCAGTACTACACTTTCCCATGACATTTTCAAATGACCTTTTCTGGTACCTCCTGCTCCTTTCCTGGAAATAAAAAGGTTTCCTATGCATTATATTTGGCCTCTTGGTACTATGCCTAGGAATTTTCTACCAGAAATAAAGCATAACCTTTAGTATTGACACTTTTTTCTCACATAAATTCTTTTAGTTTAATCAAATCAGTAAGAAGACCAAATAATTTTTCTTTACATATTTACTTTTTTTTTAAATTATACGACAGTTCATCTATCTATAACATATATCAGAAACCATAGGTAGTAAGATTAAACCAGATTTTGTGTCCAAGCTTTTAGTAATAAACTATGCTATTTGCCATCAAACTACAGTATTTAGAACAAATTATTGTTTTCTTTATTTCAACATTAAACTACTTAATTAGCAAGTAAATTATCAGATTAACATATTTTTATTTCTTTGGTACTTAATTTGGCTTGGTTCTAAAGAAACTTGAAATTTTTGTAAAAAACATTCTCCTTATATATTCCTATATAATATAAATATATATAAAATTCAGAAATACTTAAAAAAAATTTAGTCATAATTAACCCGTGTGTTGGTTTCTGTGATTACTCTTTTAAGCCTAAATAAAGCCATTCTGCAGTATAAGTAATTTTAAAGTTGTCATCCATAAGCAGGCATACTTACTGCTCTTGGAAATGAGATCATACCCAAGTGAGAAGTTGATTTGATGAGATAACATGTTTTAAAGGGAAAAGTATCTGAGTTTGAATGAAGCTGCTTTAGGAATAGTAGTCTAATGCACTGCTGTCCTTTATTGCCTGTATTTTTTTTTCACAGAGGAGAAGGGTACTTGTGGCTGTAGCCATATATGTCAGAAATATTTGATAAATTGGAAAAAAAAATTGGTCTCTGGAAAATGAAGGTCATATATGCACTGCCACAAATGTTCTAAAATATTTTGCATGTATATCCTTACAACTATTAAATTACAAAAGCTGGACTTAAATTCTTATGACTGTGAATAGTTCTCCTGACTACCTGAGAATGTTGAATAATGTATAAATAATCTATATGTTGATTATAAAATAATCTATATGTTGACATAATTAATTGTTCTAAGTTGTGTGCTGGCTTCGTGGTTGGCACTTCACAACAGAATATACAGATTCTGACACAGATGCTATTAAGGACTTTAGTAGGAAATGCAATTTAAGATCATTGGGAAAGCCATACAATTTTTTCTAAAAATGTATAAGCTAAAGTGATATGCATTTAATCAGAAACACTGTGTAGGATTTATTACACAAGTCTAATTAAGATTCTTTCTTTATACATCTGCGTTTTAGAATTGCTTAATTTCTTCTGCTCAAGAAACAAAAGTTCTGCTTACAGAACTTAATTTTTTTTCATTTTTATGGGTTTGAGTTCATTTTTCAGTGGAATTTCTTCTCTGAAGTATATTTCCTTAAACCACTTCTGTATTTGTAGCTAATGTGAGGGATTGCCAACAGCACTGACTAATGGTGCTGAGTAAGGCACAAATGATGGCTTTACAGAGAAATGTACCTAAGGTATCTTGCAATCGGCAAGTGCCAGTCCCAGAGCAGGGCAATGTTGGGGTCAGTGCAGGAGAAGGTGCTGAGACACTGCTCAGATGAGCTCCTTGGCCCTTGGCAGACAAGTGGAATCCCTGAGAAGCTGAAAAAAAAATCTTGCTGGGTTGTAGAAAATCTGCTCATACCAAATCAACACCAATGAAAGGAAGGACTTAACCGATTATTGTATCATGACTCTGTTTATTGTATCGTGTAGGAATTTGGCTGTGATAAAGCCGTATAGGCTAAGTTTCCTTCAGAAAAAAAATTTCTCATTAGAAATTGGCCCTAAGTTATTGCCAATGGATTCCCTCTCTAAAACTCATTGTATCATAAAAATTGTACTAATAAAACATTAAGTACTGTCACAGACAGAGTGCATACATAAACCATCCTTAAAAGTGGGCATTTGAAATACTGTAACAAAACCAACACATTTAAAAGCTTTGTGAAGCCGTCTGACCCAAGAAGATAATAACTAAGGATAGGATTTTACTTGCTATCCTCTACTCCCAGAGAGAATAAACATGAAAAGTAGAGAAGTTACAAAGGTATCTAGTGAATTTTGAACTTGGAAATTCTGAAAATAAGAGAGAGAAATATGGAATGGAACTTCTCCCTATTTTTCTAGTGTGAGGAGAGCTCTGTGGGCAGGTTAGCAGCAGGAACCTGAGGGAAAAGATGAGACTGAAAGGAGAGGAGATCTAGGAAACCTCTTATTTCCCTGGTAACTGAGGTACACGAAGCTGCAGATTTAGATGTTTGGGGTTTGGAGAGGTCTTGGTATGATGTGCTTTTCTGCTTGTCTATTCTGCCTAATATGTATTATGTTTCAGTAATTCATACACTGAGCTCAGTTTTAATTCAGATGCCTCAAGGTAGGGTGCATTGGTCATTATAGGAACCAAAGGAATATAAGAAAGTCTTTCATTTCTTCTACTAAAACCTTTATTTTCTTACAGAGTTCAGCTGCAATTGCACACATAAGTTTGGCAGGCCTTCATTCTGATTTCTTTGTGGAGCACAGAATAATGGTAGCAACATTTCATTGAGAGGCAACCATGCTAAAAATTAATGAAAGCTTACTATTTTTTGTAGCTGCATTGTAGATTTTACTCTCCTCTGGCGGGTAAAACTTTTATAGTATCGTGACCTAAATGTTTATAGTTGTCTGCAACCCCTGTACGTAAGCTATTTATTGCTTTTGCTACTACTTTCATGTCAGGATAGAAATGTAAGAGTGTGTGTGTGTGCCTTGTATATTAGGATTATGTAGATTTTTTTTATAGATATGGAATAATTTTAAAGAGTCTATTCACATGGTGCTCCATGAGGGTATATTCCAGGGACAAGTGTGAACTCCTTTATTTGTTGAAAAGGCTTGGTCCTTGTTTCTTAAGCTCTACACAATGGTTTTCTGAAATACTAGCTACTGAGGGGGGCACAGTGCTTGTGTGCAGACGTGTTTTTAGCGTGACCTGTTAGGGCACAACGTTCTCTGGTGTACAATAAACACAAGAATACTTTTTCTCAGACTATTTCTAGTATTTTCTCAAAGAAGATTAGTATAGAATTATAGAATATAATCATAGAATATGCTGAGCTGGAAGGAACCACCAGGATCATCAAGTCCAGCTCCTGGCCCTGTGCAGAAGACCCCAAGAATCACACCATGTGCCTGGGAGCATTGGAAAAATGTATCTTGAACTCTGTCAGAGTCTTTACTTTGCTATCAGCATCTTCCTTCTGCAGGAGACTCTTGATGGCGTAGAAGCGCTTAGACAAGAATTCAAAGGAATAGTTGAGGATGTCTTCTTCTTCTTCTTATTCTTCTTCTTCTTCTTCTTCTTCTGCTTCTTCTTCTTCTGCTTCTTCTTCTTCTGCTTCTTCTGCTTCTTCTGCTTCTGCTTCT
>VXBQ01008250.1:122608-143205 GCA_013400175.1 Phainopepla nitens | reverse complement strand
CTTCTTCTGCTTCTTCTTCTGCTTCTTCTGCTTCTGCTTCTGCTTCTTCTGCTTCTTCTGCTTCTTCTGCTTCTGCTTCTTCTGCTTCTTCTGCTTCTGATATGTAGAGCTATTCATATATCTTGCAACAAATTGATACTTCCAGTAATAAAGGAATATCTGACCAGGAATGAGGGTTCGTTACTTACACTGAGGATCCCTGGCAGGCAAGATCCTTTGGGTTTTTTACCTTATGCATTTCTGTAACTAAAGATGTGCAAGAATTGGCCTCTTCCCCAGGAAAAGACTTTATGTGGCATGGTGGTAGTTTTTCCACATAAAATAATTAGTTAAACAAATAGTATACAAAAAACAAGCAAAGACACCAAACAAGTATTACTAGATAAATTAGTAGTGTTTTGGGGTTTTTTTTAATATCTTAGATAATTCAGTTTATGCTTTCTGCAGATACATCAGCCGTAGAGCATATGGTTCTCAGTTACAACTCAGCATTATAATGAAAGGAAACAGGGATCCTCAAAATGCATTGTGTTTCATCAAAAATAAACAGCTAAATAGAGCATCAGTGGAATTCTAGGAATTTGGAATAGTAACTTGCTCGGCCAACTTGTCACCCTTAAACCTCCTTTTCTGTAGGATAATGAAAAATTAAATCATGATATTATAATTAACATGGTAGTGCCTGGAACTTTTTTTAATATATGCATGTGAATGTTTCAGCTTCTGTACATTAGCCTGATGCTATGATCATTTTGTTTTAAGTTGGGGAAAATTTCCAGATGCTTAGATACTTAGATACTGTTTTAGAGATAAAAAACATGGATCTTTTGCTATCAAATTATTTGGTTTTCATTTAGAAACATCAAGTGATGGAATTTATGTTCTTGATTATCAGGTATTTATTGCAGTCTGTGGTGGGAGACAGTCTGGATTTCCTTAAACATGTCAACTCCAGAAGAATGCTTAGCATTTGCTGCTGGAAGAAAGCTTAGGGAGCCCACAGAATGCTCTCTGCAAGCATAGATATGTGCTAACTTTCAGGCATTTGTCTTGACAGAAGAAGCAGAGCAGATGAACGCCTATCTCCACAGTGAATATTACACATTGTAGTGTTCTGTAAATATTTTTGCCAAAATAAAGCCATACCTGTACAGTTTTTTCTTTGCCTCACGTCTTAAGTGAGTTGAAAGGTTCTTCAAATAAATCTCAACAGAATTTATTTACTGTAGTTCAAACCTGTATTTCTCCTGCTTTCCCTGGTTGCAGTGTTCCTAAGTTTCAATTTACAGTTAAAATTACCACCACAAGGTGGAGTCCTGAACTTTCTAGCACAAACAATCTCTCCATTACATCAAAAGGGAGCAAAGGTAATTTCTTCTTAACTATTGCACTGCAGCCACAGTGTCTATCATGGTGGTTGGAGCAGCTGCAGGGCCTGTTGTTGTCTCACTGTCAGATTCAGAGAGCTTCTGTTTCTCCTGCAGGCACTGAGCAATGTTGAATATGGCTCAATAAACCTGGGCCAGGCCCCAACACATTGCAGTGATTTGGGTCCTCTTTGGAGCGCCAGGTGCCAGCACACTTTTAAAAAAAATATTTTACTAGTTTTTCTGGCTTCTGGACTTATTCAGGAGTAAGGTGCAAACATGTTGAGGTGCCCACTGGCCTGAGTACTTGTCCATACAATCCCACACACCCCACAATTCCAAAATATCCAGCTTTTGGGCAGACCTCTGGATAATGATCTCAGTTATTTGTCTGACCCAAAAGAAGAACTGAACCATACAGAACAACACGCTTCTAGCAAAAAACCCAGTTTGGTTTCAAGGATAGTCAAAGCATATTCAAAATCCTTAAAATTCTGAACTACTCTAATCAGCCTGAAGGACAGGAGAGGAAAAAAAGAGGGGAGCAAAAAGTTAGGAAGGTGTCTTCCCCATAGATTGTTCTTCTGTGGAGAAAACAACAAAGATGTGACTGTTAATCATTCCCAGGAGATGGCTTCCAAAGCACAAAGTGCCTGCAATACAGAATGCAGACACCAGACTGGTGTCCTGACCAGCAACACTGTCCTATCATTAGTCCATCCTGTGAAATACGGAGAACACATACTGCAAGTAATGTATTACTGGCATAACAGATGCAAAAAGCTACAAATGTGAGAACAAATAAATCCACATTGTAACTAGCAACTGCTAAACCAATGCAATGAATGTTTATAATAATTTTCTTTTAACACTCTCTGGTCAGAACTGTCCTTATCTCAACCCTTTGAGCTCCACATTTGGTGCCAAAAATGACTGTTGTCGTTCTAAGCACAGCTGGAGACAAAACACTATGCAGCCACACTCTCAAATCCCCTTCTTGAATGGGGAGGAGAATTGAAGTAAAACTTGTATGTTGAGGTAAGAACAGTTTAATAATTGAAAATACAGTAATACAATAATAATAGTAAATAGAAATAAGAATGATAATGAAAAGAAAAAGGAAAAATCCACAACCAACCAACCAACCAACCAACCAACCAAGTGATTCACAATGCAATTGCTCACCACCTGCTGGCAGATTCCAGACCTTCCTTCCTGAATCCAGGTTGGACTCCCCTTCTGGGTAATTCCCCAGTTTATATAGTGGGCATGATGTTCTATTGTGTGGAATATCCCTTGGATCTGTTTGGGTCACCTGCCCCAGTCGTGCTTCCACCCAGTTTCTTTTGTGCTCTGCTCACTGGCAGAGCATGAGACAAAGGGAAAAAAAGGGTCTTTGACTTAGGATAAACATGATTTCTCAAAAAACCAAAACTTCTGTGCGTTATGAAAACCATTCTCATTCTGAATCCTAAATGCAGCATTGTAACAGGTACTGAGAGAAAATGAACTCTACCCTAGCTGAACCCAAGACATTCAGTTACATCTGAAATTTGTAAGAGTGTTTATAGGTATAAACATACAGTAGAAGACAACAACTTTGAGGCTATTTAAAAAGTCTCTCTAGAGTTTAATGCATTTAGTGCCGGTTTTAAACCAGGACTTTTAATCTCATCTTGTCATGTATATGCATAGGTGACAGTCTCAGAGTTGTTTTATTTTTTTCCGTTTTTTTTTATTTACTGAGAAACACAATTCTACATCGTATCAAAGACATTGTTTCATATGATCTTTTTAGTTCTTACACAGAAGGAATTTTGTATCATATAGACACTGATGTGTTTTGGAAGGAAAATCTACACTTATTACCAACATAAACAATGAATTTTTATAAAGTGGGATTTAGTGAAATTAGTTGGCCGTTTAAAGGAATTCTATTATGCATGCTTAGCTGTTGAGAAGAAATTATTTCTTGCTTTGCAATTCTGACAGGATTTTCAAACACACATATATTTACCAAATACAGAGTTTGGAAGGAATTTCTTTGTCTTTTATACAAGTAGTGGTTTGTAAAATTACCAGTGTTTCCAGTTTCTTCTAAATGACTACTTTTACATATGCGTAACTCAGAAATCAGCTTGAATAGTTTAATATATGTCTTTTAAGCATATATCCCCAGAGTCTGAATAGGATGGTAGCACTCTTCTTTCATGAGACAAGTAACTGATGGAGGTGGTTGGAGGGCTCTCAGTAGTTCAACAGCTGCTGTGGTGGGTGTGGTGCTGAAGGGACAGCTCATGGCAGCGCGAGGCAGCAGCGCTGCTGCAGGAGGGCAAGGGCCATGGAAGGCATTAGGATATAATCATCATATTGAAATTATCAGAGAAGAGTTTTTTAAAGTTCTTTTATAATAAATATAATTTATTTTAAACAGTTGTTTGCAGTGTTCTTCTTCTTCTTCATGGGACACGCTACGTTCTCTAAGACCATGGAAACACTTAGGAGGGTTGTGATAAAGTCCTTGCTCAAAATGAATCTGCTTTATTGCTTAGGAGAAAGCAAACCAAGATATTGGGTATTGGGGATTTTTAAATTTATTTCTCTTCTTTTTCCTTTTGTTAGAAAAAATATAGCATGATGTGATATTGTCTCTCAGCTTCCCTGCAAATACTTTTTTTCCTGGAATGTGATTTTACTCTGTTATGTTACTCACTATTGAGAAAAAGTTCAAACTATTAATCTTTAATTAAACAATCTAAAATCAGCAGAATTTTAAAGATGCAATTAACGCTTTCTCTTATTTTCCTTAACCTCTTTACTCAGTCATTAAAAATATAATCTCTGATAATTTAAGCAAAGTTTGAAAATCCTCTTGATATTTTCATTTTTTTATATGCTACATGCATGTTCTACATGGATTTTAAAATGTTTCCTTAAACTTTGTTTTGGCAATAAATATTGTAAGCTGCCTTAGCTCTAAATTTTGTCAGTGTTTCGCAAATTTCTGTTTCTTAGGCTGTCAGGTAGGTGTCATTTTTGTCCTTATCAAATAACAAATTCTATATAAAGTTTTGGAGCAAGAAAACGTTATTCTTGTAGCTTATTGCTAGGACTTGTGTGGAGGTGACTGCAGTAAAATTTCTGCAGATGTGGAAGCCCATGGAAGACATCTTTACTATGGTGGCCTGTAGATCCATGTGGTAGTTAGTATTGCATGCTAGTGCTCAGCTGAACAACAGCTTCTGTCACCCTCATCTCTCTGAAAGAGTTTCCTTTGATTTCTTGCATTTTGGTTGAGTTTTGCCTGAGTTATTATGATGAGTCAAGAGAAAATGGGCATAAATTGAAATAGAATTTTTTTTTTTTTAAGGGTGTTTGAACACTAGAAGAGGATGTTCACCAGGGTTTGGGGACTTGCATCCTCACAGAGTTCTGAGTTACCTGTATCCCCAGCTGACCCTGCTCTGAGCAGGGAGATTTGGCTAGATGGTCTCCAGAAGTTTCCTCTAACTTTGACTACTCTGTGACTCTAACACTGTAAAATGAGAAGTTATCTCAGTTACCAAATGAAATGAAACTACATGAAGTAGACTCATGTTTTCATTTGAGATTCTAGGTGATAGCTAGCAGTGATTCCTCAGACTTTTCTCACTCATTGGGCCCTTGTTTTCTGTGTGGAAGTCAGAAAGGCCGTGTGCTTTCCTGCAGTCAAGCACAGACACAAAATAAACCAAGCAAAATCAAAAGTAACAAAGCATTACCTCACAACTAAATTTCTGACTGTCTTTTAGTATTGTCATATTATATCAGAGATTATTAACACAAGGAATAAAAGTACCACCTTTCACAAGAGTGAATGTGCTTCACTTGCCATTCTCTAAGGTCTTCCTCCTATATGCTGTTGACAATCTGTTACTTCCTGGTAAAATTAGCCCAGTGCTGATCATGACCAAATGCCAAGTGAAATTTTATGGGTTTTTTTTCATTGAGTCATTATTACTCCCTTCACTGGTTATGTTGATGGTGGTTGTCCGTTTGAAGTGAAGCCATTGATTTTAACTGATACAATTCTGAGACCCTTCTCATTGATATGATCATCCTGTGAGGAATGACGAGTGCTATTGTCTAAACTATCACAACTCTCTGGGGCTCCTACAGCTTGCCTAGCTCCATATGTTCATATTTAACTGCTTAACTTTCAGTTTCCAGTATGGGATTCCTGTGGCTTTCTTCATTAGTGTTTGGCCAGGCACTCCACAAGCCTCACAGCAGAGGGCCCTTGCTAACATCTTGCAAGTGGGCTCTCTGGTACCCACTGTAACTTCAGTAGTCTTTCTTTCCAGATTGTCTTAAAAGCATCCTGCAGGTTCCTGCACATTCTAGGCAAAGGCCGATTTTCTCCTCAACTAAGGATTTTTCTTCATGTGTGTACTTCTTGACTTGCCAGACATGTGAGCTTTTAGTCAATCCTTTATTCTGTCACTTCTAAACTGCACATAAGTATAGCTATTCTAATAACCTCTATGCCAGTGAATATGGATTTTTTTGTATAAGGGACTGTACTCCTTCTTAGTGGGAGCTATGTAGGCTGCTATTTCAAAAAGTCAAAATACACTTATTGATATTGTTATGGCTATTGTATAATTTCAAATAACAGAATAGTTTGTCCCAGTCAGCTTTATATATGTGAGAACAAAGTAGGGCAAAGAACCTGTTCTAACCAGATAACATGGCCTGATTTCAGTATTAGGAAACAGTCCCAGAGGGGATTATATCTCCAAGAGGGTGCTCTAAGTGTAAAGTCTTCCTTTACTCCTTTGTTAAAAACAGTCCCTACACTCCTGTTTGACTGCATTTCAACTGGAACTAGGAACTATTAAATCCTATTATCCTTTCATTTCAGCGCACTTCCATTTATCTCTACCCAATCCCTGTGTCAATAGTCTCAAAAGAAATAAAAGGAGACCAATTCATGGTACAGGAAAGTTTTTTGTCTTTCACGTGGCATTGGTTTTTATGAAACAAAACGATCCATGCTCAACAGGTTAAATCAGAGGAGGTTTTTTTGCATGTGCAAACATGAACAGATATCTGTGATGGTTGTGAACAGACAAAAAAATCTGGCCCTGTACTTGGAAAAACCAGAGAAAATGAAAAACTATTCCTGCAACTGAACTGAGCACCTAAGCTCAGCCAAGCTAATATCAAGAGTCTCTTTTTCTCTAACCTGATAATTTTGCTAATGTACAATCTATCTTCCTATTACTCTGGTAATAAAAATGATAATAAAAATTACCCAGAAGTACCCACTCATTGCAGTTTTCTGGTCCTGTAGTGAGAATATGAGGAGATTAAATAATATTTTATCTAAATTTGGACCTTGATGTAGTCCGTAGGGAACAGATATCTGATCTCTAAGAATAGGATGTTCCTTAACACGCTAGAGTTGCTAAAGGCAGACATCTCAGGAATTTTCAGTCCAAATAGGGATGTGTGGCCTTAAGTGCACACAGAAAGGACAGAGGGAAGGCTGAAAGAAAGAGAATTGATAGGGGAAAGAGGAAGAAAGAAAATAAGAGAAAGTAATGGAGAATGGAGAGAGAGGGAATAAGAGATTCTACAATAGGAGTTCTTGAACAATAAGTGATCTGAATAACTGTTTGTACAGTGATTAAATATATGTTTTAGGCTGAAATGGATTGGAGGACACTGGCTAGTCTATCCTCTTATGTGAATTAGGATCACCCCAATGAATATTTATTAACTTTTTCTTGAAGGTTTTGAAATGTGGATTCACTATCAATAATAAACAGCTCAATTATTTATTTAATTGTCCCAACTGATGAGCTATTTTCAATTAGCATCTAATGTAAATCCCCTTTCCTATCTGGTAGCTCTAATTAAAACCAGGTCTAATTTATCTACGTCTTTTTTAAAAGATGAAGCCATGAACTGAGAAAAGTGCTGTTGTTGGAACTTCAGGAGACACTACTTACCTTGTCTTTTGTTTCTGCCAATAAATTCCAAGATTATACTTCACTTTGTTACAATAGTATTGTATTTTTGGATCATTATTCACTTTGTGATCCACCATACCTTCATACGTTTTCCCATTAATTATGGAGTTGTCCACTATATTCTCTTTTCTAATTGTTTAGCACTTGAGAAAAAATATAATGCCAGTGCTTCCCCTCAGCCAAAATAAAAGACAAGTTGCTGTGTTCTTGATTTAGAATAATCCTGTTATCATTTGATCAGATCTCTGAATTCATTAAATAATTGCAAAACTATATCTATCTATCTATCTATCTATCTATCTATCTATCTATCTATCTATCTATCTATCTGTCTCAATATCATATATGTACATTATTATAACATCAAATATATAAGTCATATTCTCTGATCTTCAAGTGTAAATACACTTACTGCAGTTGTCCCTCCAGATCTGACCTCATTACATCAAGAAATACAGTGTGTGTCCTTTATTGAAGAAATAGTTTACCCAAAAGGAACTATTTGGGGAATACAGTTAGCCTTTCTTTTTTTTCTTTTTTTTTTAAAGTCCCTTTATTCTCGAAACAAGACTTCTCTGTATAATGTACATTGTCTGAAGGAAAATATTTAGATATCAAAGTTATGTTCTGGATATGTTGCCTTCCATTCTGAATGTGATGATCAGGGAATTCTCTTTCTTTGCCCTCATATATCAGTACCAGTTATGGTCCATATAACTGTCATTGTTTGAGTAACCTGCAAATTTGTTGCTGTAATGAAGCTTCCAGATAAACAAAGTTATTTTTCTTTATTAAGTCAGTGGTTGGATCTACAGTGAACAGAAAGGCTTCTTGTGTAAAGATCTGAAGTTACATGTAACATATTTTGAAATGCTGTATATGGATAGGAGAATATAGTCATGGTTACAGCAGTGGGCAGGAAATCACAGTTTTGAGTCTTGGCTGTGCCACAGACTTTCTGTGTGACTTTGGACAAGCTACTCTTTGTGCATTAGCTAATAATACTATCTCTATCTCCCAGGGGTGTTGTGAGAATACATTCATTAATGTTTGTAAAGCACTTGGATGCTATAGCAATAGGGCCATATAAGCACTTAGAAAAACAATCCATTTTTGCAACAATGTGCATCTCCCTGACTAAGGACTTTTTTGTTGGAAGTTTTTCATAGATGCTTGTTATGAATAAATCCACTTTATAATGATACAGTGAGGTTAAACTGCCTTTTGGAGTGCAGTTTCACTTTAGTATTCCGAACAGGTGTAAACAGTCATAAGTTGGAAAGCTGTTCCCAAAGAAAGAGAATACCATTTTATAGTCAGACATTTGAATAGAAAAGATACCTTTCCTGATTCATCTAGCTAAAAACATGGAGGATTATTTACATCTGTATCTGTCTCGCAAATAGTTTATTCTATTTTAAGCATTTCTCATTACATTGTCTAAACTACCTCCTCAGGCAAGTAATTTCATTGCCTAATTGCCTTTAAAGTTAAACAGTTTGCTCAAATGTCTACTCTACTTTTTCCTTGTGGATCTAGGCTGCTCTTTCAGTCTGTCCTTTCTTTCTGAAATAACCTTCACTCACATGTGTTCAATTCAGACACACCATGCAGTTACACCAGGTTAACAAGGTATTGCTTTAGTGCTGATGGGAGGTAAATTGGTAAGCCACTGTAACTTGATTTGAGAATTTTCCTGGCTGAGTGTTGGTCAGTGTTAAAATTTGAATGTGGGGCTCAGGACATTTGCACTAAGGGGCAGAAAAAGTGTTCAATATTCCCAAGGCTTTTGGAAAGGACTTGGTGAGAGATTTCCTAACTAGGGGAAAATTTGCTGCAACAACTACATAAAAATTTGTTTTGCTATGGATTGTTTTGTTTTTATTTGTAGAAAGTAGTAGCAGCAGACATAACGTACAAGTAAGAGATTTGGAAGAGTGTGAGCTGTCAGTAAGGACAATGAAGAGGGCTCTGCAGATTTTGAGGCTCAGAAAAGCAGATACCTGTTGTGCTTCCATGTAAAGCTTTCTAATTTAGTGGTTGACTTCAACAAAAAAATCATCATGAGAAGATAGAGATCCTATAAATGTCTCAATGGTGCAAACATATTATGTCCTCTCCTACTGCATTAAATGTAGAGAATTGACACGGTCTTAAAAAGTATTGAACTGTAGGAATTCAGTAAATTACAAGATTTAAACATACAGAAGAACAGGCCACATTTGTGCTGGGATTCATGAGGTTGCTTGTTTGCCATGAAGTTCATCCCTCCGCCATTGTTGCTTTAATAGGTAGTGAATAGAATTGCTTTTAATATCATTCCCATATGAGTGACAGTGTAAATACTTCTCAGGATGAGTATTGTATTATACTGAGTACTATATTATGCTATGGTTAAGACTTTCCTCACAATGCAAGAGAAAAGAGCTTTGTAATTTTTTTTCCTATCTCTATGAGTATTGGGGATTGAATGGGGTTGATATCCTCTATTATGCACATACATAACATGTAATACACTGGACAGAAGAAGCAAAAATGAAAGCAGTATACTATTGCAGTGTTGTAAAAACTTACTACAAAAGGAGCCACAAGCATCAACTCCCAATCTTCACTTGAATCCACAACCATCATGCTGCTCCCAGTGCCATGTATTACTTTCTGGATTTAGCAAAAGACTCAGTACCATCTTCTCTTTCAGTTTTTCAGTAAATGCAGGACCTGATTCTTAATCAATTCCAGATTCTGTAATTTACGTTGATGCATGATTGAAGAAAAAATTATCCATGAAGTCAAGAGAGGAAGCTTCATTTCACAATTGTCAGTGAGCCAGTATTTTGTCTCAGTTGTTGCACATTCTAACATCTTTTCAATTTTTAGTTTATTCATGTCTCTGGTTATTAAGCATTATTTTAATAAAATTCTCTGTTACAAGAAATTTCCTGTAAAAATACTTTGTCATAGTATAGCAACACTAAAATATCTACGAAAATATTATGGAAAAATGTAACTCAAAGGACTACTTTTATCTTCTCAAAAAATAGGAAATATTTTATATCTTGTGTCAAATTAATCCTCTAAGACATGGCATGAATCACACAAAGATAATTGGGATGTTAAAGATTATTGTAGTTTGAAAAAACAATTAAAAAGAAAGGATACGTGTTTTCAAAACTCAGTTCTGACAGTCAGCCAATTAAAAAAAAATATGATCACCATGAACAGTGGAAAATTCAAATTTATGTTAAAGAATTTTTGTCCTATATTGTGTCTGTCAGAAAGAAGATTACACATATTTGGTAGTATATCTGGAAAAAGAAAATAAAACAGTAAGAAGTACTGAAACTGTTACAGTTATATTACTTTTTTTTAAGGACTGCCTTCTTGAGAATGCTTTTCTGTATGAGAAGCAGCATCGGGAAAGAGTAAGGCCTTTTCTTATGGCAAAGTAAATTGCAGCTATTTCTGAGTAGGAGATCATTGGCCATATATATGGATTCTATCCACTGATAGAACATCATTGAAAAAGATCCTTATACCTATGGTATGTCTAGGACTGATGCTAGCTGCACACGTTTTTTCAACAAAATAACTTCGGATTACTCAGGGATGGCCTTGCTGATCCCTCAGGCAATACTTAACATACAATTAGATGTTGTCTTGCTCATACTATTTGATATTCCAGTTCACTACATAAAGTACATATCTGCTTCTTATATCGCCCCTTTTAGTGTTCTGAAGTGATTTTGAAAACAAAGTATTTTAAAACCTTATGGTTCTTAATGGAAGAAAATAAAGATTTGTTACATGTAGGCCAAGAGAAAACAATTTAAAAAGTGGTTGTCATTCGAAATAAATACAAGATGTCCTTTTTAACCATAATAATTATTCTACTAAATATATCGCTTTTTACTAGTCCCTCAATTCTAGGAGTCATCTTCATGTGTTTTGGGAATTTAATCTGTTCTGACTGTATAGAATTCCATTAGTTTTCTATGGGAAAAAAAAAAAATATCTGGTCCAGTTTCTTCATAAAGTTAAAAAAAAAATCCACAAAGCAAGCTGCAGTTGGATCCAGTGTTTAGCCTCTATGTTTTTTATTTAAAACAGTTTTACTATGAAGGCTATGACTAGGTAGGTGCTCTGTGCTATGCTATAACCTCTTGATAGGGAAGATATGAATGCTTGAACTCTTTCAAAAAGAAAAGAAGAAAGGGTGGGAAGAGAGACTCTACCAAGTTTCAGTTGTGTCAGAGGTGACTGGATGTTTTTGTTTACATTTACATCTGAAATGATGCAAAACAACTCTTCTAAACATCAGTAAGGGTCAATTTTGTAAGTACTATTCTCAGCATCTTGAAGTAGCTGTCTCATAGAGTAGGATGACTGTAAGGGGAAACATCAAAGTCTTCAATTCTAGATATTCAGGTGTTCAGGCTGTTAGAGCCACTAATGTTATAGTTTGTTCTGTGTTCATTTCCTTTTGCATTTTCAGGCATGATTTCAATTGAATCATTTATGGTTCTTCCATTCAGATTATAACAGCTATTTTGGAGCGGATAACCCTCAATGGCTGTATATGAGACATTGCCCGGGGTGCCTCCAAGATGCTTTTGAGCTGGGTAAGGAAATCACTGAGAACACATTCTCAAAGCACTATGGCATGGATTGAGAGCATAGTTCACAAACTGTGTTACTGACCTATTATTCTGTGCTTTACTGACAGAATAGACTATACCAGTTTCCTCTGAAATGGTAAACAAAACCAAGTAATAATTTTTTCCTAAAAAAAAAAAAGGCAACAAGTATTTTTAAAAAATTAAATACAGTATCTAATCTGTATGTGGTAATTCATGCGTAAAAACTTCAATTCATCATTACCTACTTCTGATATGTCTACTTCTAATATAGTAGCCATTCAATGTATAATATTATGCTAATCTAATGTCTATTACGATTATATTAGTACACTGGTGTGGTAAATCAGACTCAGATTTTTACTGTGACTTCAAGGCCAAAGCTGTTTCTACAGGCATGTCTTAACCAATCTGCTAGCTTAAGATTTATACTCAATTCAGGCTGTAATGCCTGTATCATCCTTAGTATCTACATATAACTTGCACACTCCTGTTCAGTCAGGAACAATTAGTTATCATGATTCATCCCCCTTTTCATTTATGTACACAGACAACTGAAAACTTAAGGGCTTGTGAACTTGCAGCTATGGAGTACATGGGCTGTTGGCGTGGGGCTTTCACTGAGTGTGCACCAAGAAATCAGAGAAAGCTTTTTATATCTTGTTTAAAACCCTGAAGATAGGGATGATGACGACTGTGACATAGCAGCACAAGTGTGATGCTAAAACCTCCCAGGACTTGGCACTCCACTCCTTCTCTTCTTAAGGTTAAGCAGTGTCCAGAGAGAGAGTACATTCTCCTGTAGAGAAGGATGTTTTATTTCTTACAATGTTTGTATAATGCTCTTTGCAATGCTTTATCCATCTGATATCCAGCTGAATAAGCTACAATATCTCCATGATTTTTACAGAAGTTAGTTCAGGCTGTGCAGTGTCACTGCACGATGTACTAGGGGTCATATTTTAACACTGTTTTTTTGTTAAATGCCAAAAATCTTAGGTGCTCCATTTCATGTTGTATTTAAAGCTTTCAATTTAAAGTAATGTAAGCATGAAGAAAAATGGTTCCCATTAGCATAATTTAAAACAAAACCAAAGAGGTTATTTGCCTCTTAAAATATGTTTTTCACAAAAAGTTTTGTGAAAAGGTGCTATGCAGAGGCTACTTCCTTAACTATAGTAAGTTATAGGACTCCTGATATAACTGGTAAATAGAAGAAATAAACTTCCTACAAAACCAGACAAGCAATGAATAGGTTGTGCATGCAAGAGAAGATTATATTAATCTGCAGTTCCTGCCATTATCCCACCCAGGTGTAAATAGATAGGCCTCCAGTGTGTCAATTCCACAGAGTCCAGTAATAAACCTGAGATTAGCTTTCAATAATCCACTTTCTTCCAACTGAAAAAAAAGGGTCTTATACTATTTAGTATTAACTAGCCATATTTAACAATAGCTAGAGATTCACTAATACTTTTCTTTTTATTTAGTATCAAGAACCAGTGGACTATATTATACATGAATGGCTTGTAAAATGATTATTTTTTATTTCAGAATGACAAACAAGTTCCTGTACTCAGATTAAAGATTTAAATTTAACAACCATTTCACCTTTACTTATTTCTGAATACAGAGCCAGAACAAGCTTAATACATAAAATTCTCTGTCTCTTTTAATGTCATAGTCTGATAATATCTTGAAAACATGGGAATTTTTAGGTTAAAGAAAAGAGTGCCATAGTGGTAAACCCATTTTAATTTATACGTAAAATGTAATAATTGTTAATTCTGTGCATGTAAAAGTTTTAACTGTTTATTTGAGGTTTTGAATAATTTTAAACCATCTGCACTTAACATTTGTGTGAAAAATACTTGTTTCCCCTTCACTAGCTTAATAGCAACCAAAGATTACTTCTCTCAGGAGTATCACCCAATGTGCTCAAATATTAGAGGCAGTGGTTGTCTCTTCCCCATATGTTCAGAACCTGTTCTAGCTTACTGTGGAGGTGCCTGGTGGTGTTTTGGGTATGCACCACTTTTGCTGCAGCTCCCTTTTGTACATATCACAATAAGAATTGCTAATGGAAGCTATTCAAGTGGCCACGGAGGCCTGACTTCAGCTCCTGATCAATGTTTGAAAAATGTGGAAAGTCAAAATCTAAAGAAATGTAAAGGAGGTTCTCTGGTTAAACTTAAAACTACAAGTCAAAGAGTTCATTGCTTAAGTTGCCAGTGAGTATGAGTTTTTATAGCAGAATTCATTTTCTTAGAATTTTTTTTTTTAATTTTCCCCCTCCACTAAGATGGAAGAAAGCAACAAACATTACAAATCTCTTAGCTTATTCACTTTTCCATGCAACACTGCTATTGGCCATGCTATAAAGGCTTGCTGTGACATGACTCATTTGGTTTGTGTGTATTCTGCATGGCTTTCTCTGTGGGTCTCATTCTCAATTAAGAATTTACTCCCTGAATGTTGCAGCATTTTAGTTATGTATTTTTAAGCTAGACTCTCAAGAATTGATGCTGGAAACCTGGATCATAACTACATTCCCTAATTTCCTGTGTTTAATCATCCTGGTTAAAATAAAAATCCCTTCTCTGGGAAAAAAAAAAACAAAAAAGTGAACAATTGTATTTCAAGAACTGTTTAAAAGTCCAGATGATCTTAAAATACATAAAAAGTAAAAATATGAGGATAAACCCTCTGAGTTTAATTGTGATTTTTGTGAATAGCCCTACAGTCATTGGAATGTTTGAGCTTACGCCTTGCACATCAGTCTTAGCCGTGAGTTTCAAGAGTTGTATGCTCTCTCTGAATTATCAGAATCACATAATGGTTTGGGTTGGAAGGGACTTCCAAAGATCATCTAGTCCAAGCTTTCTGCCATGGTTAGGGACATCTTTCACTAGATCAGGTTGTTCAAAGCCCCGTCTAACCTCACCTTGAACACTTCATTTTCATTTCAAGACAATAATGTCACAACTGAAGGCATATAGAAAGATGAATCAAAGCATATTTTGAAGACAAGAATGGATGAAGGCTATAGATAAATCAGAAAAAAAAGGGGAGTAGAAAAAGGATGGGCAGACAGACACTGCAGTAATACAAGTTCCCCATTAAGACATGGGGTTCTTTCCATTAAATTCCAAATTTCTTCTTCTGCTCAAATATAAAACTAACCACAGGCAGCCATAGCATATGTAATCATGTATCGTAGAAATTAAATCATATCATTTAGATGTCTCTTTCTTCAGACACCAGAATATTTCCTCCTGAAAAGGCTGTGTGAAAACTTGGTAGGTTTTAATTAAAAAATATAAAATAATCCAACTTTGGAAGGCAATAATGAGTTTCAGCACTGCAGATTCTTCATAGAGAATATGCTGCCTGTCTCCTTCCTCATTGGTAGTTCATTCATTGCAGCACACGTATTTTCTCACATGCATACTGGCATTACAATTCCTTAGGATCTGCAATGGCGGCAAATGCCATCAGTGTAGGAGCTGGAAATTAAGGCTCTAAATTTTTCAATCCCAGATGCAAGGAGGTTTTTCTAGGTAGAAAATTCCCTAGGTCATAATGCTGTCATTGTTCTCAGTAGGAAACCTTAATTGCAGAGCTAGTTGGATAAGAGTTGGATTATCTGGCAGAGTGTTGTCTGGAAAATCTTTCAGCTGTGCAATGTTATCACTTCCCCTACATCCCTCCGCCCCCACCCCTGAGGATTCCTAGCCTACTGCATTTGGTGAGATACATATGTTTTCCCCAGCTACAGGAGCTGTGAAGGGTTCCTCTGGGATATCTAAGTATAAATACCCAAGTGTGTCTTCAGTTGCTAGGTTATTTTTAGTCAATGGGTGGTTACCAAGTAATCTATAATTGTGCTGTTAAATGTGTCAGAGAAGCTACTGCAAATTGAGGTGCTCCCTGTAACAGGTGGAGCATATAAAGTGAAATGAGAGAGGACAAAAGCAACATTTCAGAACTGAACTGCTTAAAGATATGAATTATATAAGGGGAGATTTCTTGGTAGGCAGATATGAGGAGGATGATCCATGAGTACACCAGGGATGAAGGAATATGGTAGCATTGTTTGACTGCATGAAGTGGTTTAACACTCGCTGGTAATTAAATCTCAAATAAGCCACTCACCTTTCTCCATCCCCCATCTGGTCAGAGAGGGAGCAGAGAAAAAAGCAGACTGTGGGTTGAGACAACAATTTACTGAAAGCAAACAGCAGTGAAATAGGAAATGCACGGTAGCAGCAGCAATGTTAGTAACAAAAGTATACAAAAGAGATGGTTCTTTACACACAAAAGGCGTTCACTAACACCTCAGTTTAGTTCCACGTGGCTGCTGAGACAAAGAAAAGATGGGGAACGTTCCTGCAGCTCAGCAGCAGCTCGCATTACTCTTGAGACAAAGACAAGGTGATGGACACTCCACAGCCAGCATTCCCCATCCTTGAGCCTGAGAAAACACAAAACAATGATGGACAAACCCCCAAAATCCTCTGTGTGGTGCTGCCTGCTTTCTGCACTGCACTGGGCTTGACTGTGGCCAGCAATGCTTGGCTCAGCTCCTGTATGCCCAGCCTGGGCTTGGCTGGGCTCGGGCTCAGCTCAGGCTCTGCTGCTCCATTGCCCCGGCTGCTTCTCGCACCGGCACTGTGGCACACGCTCAGCTGGGCTCAGGAAGGAACAGAACAAAATGCTGTACTTCTGGAGTATGTTCCCTTCTTTCCTTCCCCTGGAACCAACACCCTGGCAGCGATGATGTGCGTGATACCGAATAACAATATGGCCAGGCCCCAGGGCTCTGGGCTCCCCCTCCGTGAGCAAACCGAGGACACTACACTGCACAGAGTGCTTGTGCTGGCGCATTGTGTGATTTCAGACATGTGTTTACCACTGGGAGAATTTACCAGTGGTTCAAGGGATCAGAGTGGTCTCACGGGACCTCTAACTTCTGCTTAGGCAGCTCCTTTCTCGGTAGTTGTTACCAAACGGTGACTGCTGTGTGGGAGAATGTTCAGTGAGTTCCCAGTGGAAAACTGTCTTCATGGCATCAACTGCTGGCACAAATCTTCATAAATAGAAAAGAGGAAGGAAATCATACCTAAATAGAAAGTCAGTAAGATGGTAGGAAGAAGACATGAACAGCAAAATAATGCAACTGAAAAGCAAAATGAAACCAAATTACTTAAAAGCACCCCACTAAACCACCAAAAGTTCTAAGTAAACCTGCACTGTTAGCAAGGAGATTGCACACTGCTAATTCTAAATTATCAAGGCTGTGCTATTGCTTTTATGAATCTGCCAGTAGGAGACAGGACAGGAAGCAGCATATAGTCTGTCAAAAATATTAAAGGTATATTAATGTATCACCTAATTTGGTAAATCAAGGGGAAAAAAATGAAAATTTTAGGTGTTCATGGAAAGAGATATTCAAACGTATTTGTGGTTCCTATGGTAGCCGCATCATGTCACAAACCAGAGATGACTAGCATCTGTTTAGATGTTAATTTCTACTCCAGTGGCAGTTACCCAGCATCATCTGAAGATCAGGAACAAAATTTTGAGGACTGCTGTAGTTGTGCCTAGCTCAAAAGCAAAGAAATGCAAACCAGCCATTGGTCTGCAGAGAAAAGAGGAGGAAAAATATACTTAAATGCTGCTAAAACTAATTGGTGGAAATATATTTATCTGTGTTCATTCTTATATACTCAATATATCTTCTATTTTGGTTAGATTCAAAACAGAAAAGGATTTAAAATGCTACTTCCGGCATATGTGAAAGATGAACTGGGTGAATTTCAACAAAATAAAATGTTAAACTTAGCATCAGGAGAAACATTCCAGCTGAGAGAACCACTGGGCTGGAATAATCACCTCAAGTGGCTGGTGATAGACTATTGCCTGAGTAACTCAAAAGTAACAAAAATGAAATCCAGTGGGCATTGGCAAAAATTCGGTTTAGATAACCTAATAATAGCTATTGTCTTCTCTACTTTTTTTCCAAAGCCAGAATTAGTTTCCAAATTCATTACTTAAAATGGGTTAACGTCACATCTTGTGCTCCTGCATTTAGATCTGCATTGGCCATACATAATTTGGGGGTTTATTGCATGAAAAGGAATAAAATAGTTATGGAAAAGGCATTTGACACAGCTGGAAATAGTAGGACTTTATTTCTAGGTATGTAGAATACAATCTGGACCTGATTGTTTTCCAGGAATTTTAGCACACCTTTATTTATAAAATATCTCAGCAGTGAAGAATAAATCTTACAGAGTCTGGTAGAATCTTTTCACAAAATTAAATGCAGAGTGTAGATAATTTTTTCAAGTCTCTATACTTGAGCAAAGGCTGCTGTTTTTGCTACCGAGTTCCAGTTTTAGTAATGCTGCAGAACTCAATTGAATTTTTGGTAAAAAGAACAAATGAGCTGTATTTCCAAAAGAGAACACACATTTGAAAATTATGCACTTCATTTTTCTGCTGCTTTCTTGTAAGATCTCAGATCTTCTATCTCTTACACATTTGCTCTTGCTCCCTGATCATCAGGCAAATGTATTCCTTACTTCTCTTCCCAGCTGCAAATGCCTTCTGTATCAGAAATGTCTTCCAACGCCATCACCATCCTTTACCAGCTTTCAGATGCCAAGCATTGCTCCTTCAACTTTAAAAAACAATGGAGAGAACACCTGTGGAGTGGTTCCCTAGAAGGAGCTACTGCTAGGATCCCAGCTTTTTGCCTCTGTATTGCTGGAAATGGATGGGGTCAGAGCTCTGGACAAACCCTGGAAATGCAGAGATAGGTCTGCAAATCTGTTATAGCCTAAGCAGCTTAGAAGTTGACAGGTGTTATTCCATTAGCTGGGGATGCAAATCTTAATCAGTTAAAAGATAAGGGGGAATTTTTATCAGAGGAATTTATTCAGAACAGCCTTCCAGAAAAGTCTACACAGGTAACTCGAGTTATGTTTAATTTTTTTAAAATCTTTATGCAGGTGACAAGTAAAGAAATTGAAGATGGCTATTTTTGAATAGGACTCACCCTATTTGGAAAGTCCAAAGCTATTTAGAAAACACAAAACTGAGAGTGAACCGTATGTAGTACATCAAGTGGCGTTGCCAGGTACCACTGTCCTCTCAAATGGGAAGTCTTCTGGAATTCCTTGTTGCTATGAGACTAAATATGTTGTACGGTGTGAGCGCTGAACCAGATTTTGCTCCCACTTCCACTAGTGTGCAAGTAGAGTGACTCCCCTGTGGCCAGGGAGCACAATGCCATGTTTTGATGTTTTGTTTATGAGGGGTGTGATCTAAAGGCCACAGAAACCCAGGAGTATTTGTCTAATTCAAAAACTGGGAGAAGTAAGACTTGTTAAAATGAGAGAAAGCACCATCTTGCACCTTGAAAGGAGCAAGGAACAAGCAGTTGGGGCTTCTGAACCATTGACAGTGGATCTTCATGTGCTTTTAGTCAAAAAGGAAAGCAATGAGTAAAATTTTTCAGAGGATTTCTCTCTAAATGTGTTCAAACTAAAAGATACTTATTGCTTATTGTGGACTGTGTAAACTCTGAAGTTTGACACTTTTAAAATCCAGTTACCTTTGGATTTTAAAGCTGCTATGCCAGTGGGGGGGCAGGGGGGGAGAGAGATTTGTTTGCTTAAGTAGAAAATGTGTGAATTTTTTTTAGCTACTTGACACTTCTTTTCTTTCACCCAGAAGACAAATAAACAAACAAAACCCAGCTTGAACTGTGCCCAAGCATGGCAAATTTCTCACCAAAGTGTTCATTTCAGAATGAAAGATTTACAGTGGAATTTTTATAGTGTAGCTATGACATTGCTTTAACATTGCATTGCTGGAATCTTCAAATATAGTAAATGCAATACATGGGTTTACAGGGATTTGTGTGAAGTTTAAAATTCAAAAGATGGTTGTTTTTAATGTTTCTCTGTGCTATCTGTGAAAAACGAAAAGGCACAGGGATGAATTTAAGACACATCATCAACAGCAAGGGAGATGTTTGCCCAAAAAAATACTGATCTTTTAATCTGTCCTTTCAAGCATCTGGAAACCCTTTCCTGGTTTCTTAAAATTAAGCAAATATTTAAATATGAAATATTACAAACCAAACAAACAAAAAAAACAACCAACCAAAACAAAACACACAACAAACCAAAAAACCAAAACCCCAATCCACGTCCTAAATGCAGACGTAACCAAGGTGCTATAAAAACAAAGCTCTCAGTGTGCAAGTATTCTCTAACTCGGCTTAAATCTCCGAAACTATGGATGTCTATCCCGGAGAAACCGGGGCAGCTCACTGGCCGTCGGTGCGTTAGCGTCGTTGTCAGTGTTGTGCGGTGAACCTGCAGCCAGCCCGAGCAGCACCGCAACTTCCAGCGTGTCGCGGAGCCGCGCGGCGGGAGGACGCTCCGCCGTGCGGCCGGGCCGCCGAGCACCGTCCGCCCCACCGAGGCCGCTGGGCGCTCTGGCCGCCGGCCCTGAGCCCGCAGCCTCCGCGGGGCTGCGAACCGCACCTGCCCTGCCCGCGCTCC
>VXBQ01008250.1:73594-121558 GCA_013400175.1 Phainopepla nitens | reverse complement strand
CGCCGCCGGCTCGGCGCGGCTCCCGCGGAGACGGAGCGCTGATTCATGGGGCCCCGCGCCGGCTGCCTCGGCGAGGAGAGCGCGGCGCTGCCGCTGCCCCCGCGCGGGGTGTGAAGCCCCGGCCCCTCCTCCGCAGCCCCGGGCTCGCCCGCCCTGCTCGGGAGTGTGGTCCCTGCCGGGAGCCGCCGCGCCTGGCGCACAGAGGGAAGCGTTGATGCATCGCTGTGGAAATTCATTGTGTGACTTTCTGGGTATTTACTGAGTTTCAGACCGAGATGCAGCTCTTGAAAGCTTTATGGGCACTAGCAGGAGCAGCGATCTGCTGTTTTCTTATATTTGTCATCCACTCACAGTTTCTTAAAGAAGGTAATTGTATGTGCATGTCTACATATCCTGTTCTTTAATACTAAGATCTTTACGAGGTGCCTTAATTATTTTTACTGTTTCCAGTATGTTCTATTTACAGCAGTGCTTCCACGTTTTTTTTTTTTTTCCTTTCTGTTAAAGCCTTCTCAATTTTGTTGCTTTAGATATTAGGTCAGCTTAGACTTACATCTTTGGTAAATGTATATATATTATATGTATATACAAATATATATATATATACATATATGAAATCTGTATGATGTTTATATTCGATGTTTTAGCTGACGTCTCATTTCTTTATGGGGCATGTATAGTGTATAGAAAATATTTGTTGCTATCAGATGACCACAAAACAGTAGTCATCATGGGAATATTAATAAACAAAAAAAACCCTTAACAAGTAAACGTCTTATTTTTATACCAAATCAATAGGCATCCTTTGCCTCTTCCTTATTCAGTATATTTTCAATAGATGGCACTAAAGTTCTGTGGAAAGGGCAGGGCAGAGCAAATCCTGGGCATTCAGCATCTTCCTTCTCCTGACTGCCCCGAAATGGGAAGAGGCCTTTGCGTGGCTTCAAGGCTCTTGTTTTTTCCACCTTGTGGTCAGAAAATTGTGATTTCAATTTACAGGAGAAAATAATTTGGATTGTGGGGCAGGTTTTCCTCTTTTTTTTTTTTTCCCTTATTTTTCCTACTTGACTTGGATGGAAAAAAATATATTTGACTAAGTGAGTAGAGGGATTTTCCTGGGGAGTAACCCTTGTCTTGCTCCTTTTTTGATTTGTTTTCTTTCCTCAGTAAATGAGTATTTTCTTTTTTCCTCATACTGCTAAAATAGTCCATTTTTTTACTTGTATAGCAAACTCTAGTCTGAGATTCAGGTGCAAATCTTGAAAAATGTATATATATTTGGTGGTGTATGGAAAAGTCCAGTCCTGTTTTTTAAGCAGTGTTAACAAAGATAGCACAACAATAATGAAGGTTTTGGTGAACTTATTTTTTCTTTTTTTACCATTGTAATATAGTTGAGAGTTTAGCTGGAAGAAAAAGCAGCCAAGCTCAGCTTGAAGTTCTAGCTGTGTAAAGCAGGGCAAAAAACTTTTTTGTGACTGGGACAAAGTTTTACTCAAGGCTGGGCAAAGTGACTACCTTGCAACCACTGAAGTATCAGTACCGATTTTAATTTAGTGTCAGTCTAAGCAAAGCATCAGACTCTATGTTTTCACAGATTTTTTTTTTTTTTTATTTCCTGGAATTAATAAACTCTGATTTGCCTGATTTGGTTAATTTAGAAGCATTATTCAGGTACCTCCTGTGCTAAAGATTTCTCCTTTAAGAAACCTACCTATGCTGTAATTGCATAGTGTACAATGCCTCCCACAGAGTGACTTATTTAACATTATTTTAAAATGCTCAGACAAGTGTATTTTTATATATCTGTCTAATGACATGGCCTGTTTTGAGGAGATTTTGCAGAATTTCACGTTATTTTTTACACTATTTGCCATTATACTGCTTTTTTCTTCTTCTTTGGGCTTTTAGGGCTTGAGGTCTGTTTACTGTAAAAAATCCTTAAAAGAAGAAGCATTTTGTTTCCCTTAAAATATTTAATCCTGCCTTGTAGGAATAGAAAGCTAGCAAATTATTTTATAAAACAGAACCCATGGCCGTACGTGAAGGACTTTTAACACATTTTACATTTCTCTAGCAATTATAACCATTCTTAACGGGGACTGCAGACAGCAAACTGAAGCTCTTTAGCTTGTTGGATAACTTAATTGCATCAGTTTATTTATATTTGTTCCCGAACCATTTCTGCTTTCTTTAGCAATGGGACCTATATACTGGCTGTAAATTGCATGCATGGGGATAGCTGTCAGACTTTTCTTGAAAGGTGCTAATCTCCACGATAGCATTTTGACCCTTTCTGTGTAATTACTTCAGCAGTGTGTGTATTCCTTCCTCCCTGTAGTTTCAGTAAAGACACGAGATAGTTTGGTGAAGTTGAATGAAAGTCTGCACCGTATGATGACTGAGTTTTTTCTTTATGAAGAACTTTTCAAATATCCAATAAAAGTGAATGGTTTAAGCATGAGCTTTAAATGAAGGCATGTAAGAGAATGAGAAATGGGTAACACTGGATTTAAGCTATGTATTGTAAGCAGTTTGCAAAATAAGATGTACATTTACTTTTTTTTCATTTTAGAACCAGGTGTTTTATGTTACTTTCAATAAGAAAACAAAGAGAAGTGTGAGGAAAGAACTAGCAAATAATTTAATCATATGCCTACCACATTAGTTAATTAAGTAAATATGTATAATGAAGGATACGTGTGAGATTACCTCACTACCTTCATAAGATTTGAAATAGTTTTCTGATGTCAGAGTTACCCCTTTACATTATAATTTTATAAAAAGTTAGGAGCGCTATGTCTCATTGCACATGACATTAGACTGTTGGTTTCCTGGCAAAAAGATTAATTTCCCATTGGAGCCTAATGAGCTACATAGGCTTGCTGTTTGTAACTCAGCTGTGTGGTCAAATTTCTAAGTTAAATGCTTGGACATTTAAATTTGATTATTGCTTGTGCAGAAGGATAATTTCCTGTTGTCCCAAAGAACATTCAAATAAGTCACCAGTTTGACCAGCTTGATCAGATTAGCTGATAACACCTATCTCCTGAGACAAGCTGACAGTACAAGTCCATACAGCAAGCATCTCTGTTGTATGTAAGACAATTGATTTAAAAAGAATGACATGTAAAATTAATTAAAGTTCAAACCTGATTCAGTAATGCATGTTCTTTCCATTTCTGCATGTTTCATAGTATTTACTGCTTATTATTTTTCCAGAGCTAGGTTTTAACAGAAAACTGACATAATCTTCCCTTCGTACAATATTATGTAATTACTACATGTATTTTTCTGTGTTAATTTTCCTTTTACTCACTTGGAATTACTGATGTTATGTGGTAGGTTATGCTCTTCTGTCCTATCAACGCAATGTTTTTCTATAATTTCAGTTGTACTGCATGGCTATAGTGTGTAGAACTTCCATGATATCCAACCTTATTAGCAGAACCAAATCCTCCTTCAGTCCCATTCATAAATATGAGGGTTTTGTATGTTGCAACAGCCGACTAAGATTTTTTTCGTAATTAATGTTAATTTTGTGTTGATTTCATTTTAGTTCCTGTGCTGAAGTGGGTCCGTCTTAATTCTTAAATATTTTTATATACATTTGTGAATTGAGGCAGTTTGGTAGTAGCATTGCATTACTACCGTATAAATGGTGTTAAGAAACAATGAATGCTTGTTCTGAGATGAGTGGGAAAGAGCTGTTTAAATGTCTATTTTCATGAATATGTTTTTTTCAGGAAGTGAAGAATGGGTGACACAGGGTGCCATTTTTCCACACTTAGGCTTTTGTGTGGAAATACAGGTCGTCCTGTGGCTAATCCGTCCTCCTATGTCCAATCTGTCCTTCAGTGTTTCTAAAAGATGAATAGAGCTGTGAACCCAGAAAAGGGTATTGTGATATATAATTGCAGTCCCATGCCTGTCTGATCCTCCTGCAAAGCAGTTTAACATACTCTAGTCAGCTGCAGTTAGTAAGGAGGGGTGTTTAAAATTTCAATATCTAAAACTTTTTGCATGCACTATTGAAAATTAAAAGTAACCAAATATATTCACTACCCATGTCTGATTTTAAGTGATTCATTATCTAATATTGTTTAACACATTTATTCAAAGAGAAATGAAAAACATTTGAGTTGATGGTACACCCCATCAATTGTGGGAACTCCTTTGCCCCTGACAAGGACCTCTTCCGTGTAATAGAACCTTTTAACCATTCAGACCCTGCAGCGATGGGGAACGCTAAAGGATACAGTTTCTTAATGTGTCTTTGAGTCTCATGGAAAGTAGGGCAGTTAGGGAGTAACTTCAGGAGGGTATGTGTACATGACAGCCAAGGTGTGTTGCAGCCCTGGATATACTTTAAAGCTTTGTTTATGTGCTGATAGCTCATTAGAAGATAGAAATGTCTAATTTATCAAAAAGGTGCTTTGATATTTTGAATGGTTTAGGAGATTTGGGTGATGTTAGCCTTGTTTGGAGAGGGACTGCACAGAAGCAGATTAAATCTCAAGAATCTTGCTTAAAGTGTAGAGGATTGGAGTATTCAGATCTCAAAACCATATTCCTAATCTATTGGTAGATGTTCAGTAAGCTCTGTAAAATAAGGTGATTTTCTGTTGATAAACTACAGTAATTGAAACAAGAGAATTCCAGTACTTCTTTTATAACCAGATGATTATGGCTATAAATCAAAGTTTAGTATCATTTGTGCAACTTTAGTGTATACTTATATATATAAGGTATTTGTGTAGCAAGTTTTTCATAGTTACCTATTTTTTACCCCCTCAGACAAAAATTAGCAATTATTGGTTATATTTGTAGGCACTTCTTTGTCAATTCTATTTGTAGGAGTTGTCACCGTAGTGAAAAATACTACAGCACTTTTTTAAAAAAGAATGCAATATTGCACATAATTACTTGGCTAAGTTTTATACTTAATATCTTTTTTTTTCTGTCACTTTTTATACAGATTTAAATACTTTATCCTTCTCTAAAACTACAGAAAAAGCTTTATGCATATTTTTGTTTTTAGCATGTGTGTTTTGACACTGACAGTAATAAGGGGCATATTCTAGTTAGATATGTAACCCCAAACAGCTCCGCTACTCCTCTGCTAATGTTTGAAAATGTCTACTGACAGTATACCTTAGATGACTTTTTTAAAGAGCTTTCTATTCATATAACGTGATGGCTTGTGGAAGCTGGTACTGCTTATGTTTACTGCTATGTAAAACCTTTTGAGGAAAGGAGTTATCTTCTAAAATGTTTAGAGCCTTTGGCCCTCAAAATTTTCCTAGAAAGAACTTGAATGTGATGTGGTATGACAGATAATATTGATATCCTTAAATTTTTCTTTTATCTTTTAAACGTAAATAAATACTTGAACCTGTTAAACACAGAAAGATAATTGCTTTAAAGAATGTGGGAAAAAAAAAGTTTTTGTTTATTTTATTTTTCCGTTTTCCTTTTTATGCTCTGCCTGTGTCTCAAAACAGTAAGATACCTTGCGTACCAGATGTGCTGCATATGTTACCTATATATAGTAAAACTGAGTTGAGGACAGTGTGTCCCAGCTGCAAATTTGCTGAAGGGTTTGTTACATTTAATGCACTGTAGTATAATTTTTTCTACTATCTTCCATATATTTTTTTGAGAGGAGTGTTGTGAAGAGGTAGATATGAATGATATTTTCAACACAGGACATCAGGGTAGAGAGAGGCACAGAATGCAGAAATGGAAGTAAACATTTACTCTTCCAGGAAACAGAATAGGCCCTAAGCTTGCATAAGGGCTACATAGGAAAGAAAATGTGAAAGGTATCCAGTATTTCTTTGCATTTTTTGATGTAGTTTTATGGCAACTAAGTGGAATTAAGACCCAGTTCAGTGGCTATGTGATGGTGTGTGGCACATTGGAGCTGCAGAAAAATGAGAGGAGCTCCTGCTTTGAGTTGAAAGATCTTTGTATGTGAAATGTTTTGATGTTTCCAGTCTGTTGTTTTTTGTTTCTTTGTTTTTTCAGTAGCATTAGAGAGGTGTAGCAGTGAAAGGAAGCAATGCAGACAAAATTCTCCATCGGTTTCTTTTCAGGGAGGGGGAAAAGATGTTCTCTATGTGGCCTCTGCTGTGCTGGGATGTACCAAGAGGGGGAGTCTAACAGGTTTTCTACCCATGGGAGGAAGTTTTGAAATAGTCTTTCACTTCAGGGGGTTAATATGAACGACTTGTATGTCTTCACAGGGAACTGCACCATTGGCAGTGTACATCTCCCAGTTTTCCTGGCTGAGCAACTTAAAAAAAGGCCGTTAGTAAGAGATATTTCAGTAGCCTTTTTACAATTGCCTGTTTTCTTAGCCTAGGAGCACAAGTGATGGATTATTGACCTTTCTCAGCATTTATCAGTACTACCTGTTCCTAAAGGCAATACTATAGACTGGTGTGAGTCACATCATACAGAAGTGCATGCTTTTTAGATCTGTTGGTTAATATTTATTTTTCTTGTTTCTTAGCAGGCATACACTGTCTCAAATATTAAACTGCCTAAACAAGACACACACAACTGAGAGATTTTGAAACTGAACTAAAAAGGCCAAATGAAAAAAAAAAAGAAAAAGAAAAACCATATATTTACAGGTTGAGTTCAATATAATATTGCTGAGAGAAGCCATAATTTTTTTAAATTCACTAGTCAAAATATAGATAAAATTATTCTCTTTGCAGATATATTTTTAAAAGGTTCTTTATAATCACGTGAAGAAAAGATGCAACACAATTGTACTAATTAAAATAACAGTATTTGTTTTATGGTAGTATTTAGATGTCCCAGTTGGAATTGATCACTCAGCTGAGTGTGACTGGCCAACTGGGGTATCTATTCCACCCAATACTGCATTTTAGCTAAGATTTATTTTTCTTAGAAATTATATCTTTGTGCTACTTATATCCCATAGTGATAGTAGGTTCTGTTTAATAACAAAATCCTATTATTTGCCTAAATGTACTTTCTATGCTTCTTCTAGAAATCCAACACAGCATAGTGAATCTGTCTATTCATTATATTCTACCTTGGGCACCACATCACTTCACAAGTAAATCTTAGTCAGAGCAATAGATCTTCCTGCTAATTGTTGTTAATCTTGTGAAAAGCAATGAGTATCATGTTTGGAATATGTCCAAACAGGAAATTAACATATAAATAAACAATACTAATGTTTTCTTAAGGCGGACTGTGCACTAATGTGTGTTTTCACATGAGTGATGTATTAGTTTTCCTCATATGAAGGAAGGGAGATTTTATAAATTTAGCAAGTAAAAACAAATTATTTGTAATAGGCAATTTTTCTGTACCTCAGCTTCTTTCTAATGTTCCACAAGGCTATGTTGGTGTTTCAAAGTCTGGCTGTTTAATTGCAGTGACACATGAGAAAAGATTAAGTGGATCCACAGGAGAACAAAGGGAATGGCTAAATGTTTAGGAGATGTGACCTAGAAAAAAGAGCTAAAGACACTAGTGTTACCAAGTTTGGAGAAGAGATTACTAGCATGATAAGAGATTTCAGGGTAAAATTCTACCTTGAGAATAACAAACCATCCTTTCTGTCAAGTGAGGAGATCACAAGAAGCAATTAATGCAAACTGATTTGAGGGAAATTTAGGCTAGATCTTGGGAAAGGTTGCAGCAGGACAGATTTGTGCTGGTGCTTTAGGGAGGGCTTGCCATTGCCAAGAACAGTTAAGCATTGAGACAGATTTTCTTGAGAAGTTGTGGAATAGGAGAGTTTTATTTTCAAATTACAATCTTGTCTGTTGGGAACAGTATTCTTAAATTGAAGCAGACAGGTGGACTAGGTGATTTCTTGAAGTCCCTTAAGTCTGATTCTCTGAAATGTGCACTTACCTTAAACTTACAAAGGTGAAAGATATTTAAACATCTAACTTCAGGGCAATTTTCTGTTGGCTTCTGAAGTCAATGGGCTCATGAGAAATTCTCCTAGGGTCTGAAAGTATCACAGAACAAAAAAAATTCCAAGAAATCAGACAGTGTTTTAAGTATTTTATTAGCTAAATCATACCTTTTTATTTTTGGAGTTGCAAATGTAATTTAAAAACAAAAGAAAAATAAGGAACAGAAAATATCATTATTCATGTAAATAAAGATTACTTTTTACAGAACGTTTATGTTGCAAGCTGTTTAGGACTCAAAGGTGTCCTGTTTGCACTTCTTCACATGCAATGAGCAGTGAAATACAGATATTAGTCTAATTCACATTCTGGTATTTCTTATAACATGTGGATTTGTGTTAAGGGTTGTTTGTTTCTGCCAGTCTGCTCTTGTTACCCCAGCATGTGAAGAGCTTTTCTCTAGGTTACCCTATGGCTACTCTGACCTCTGGTATGGGAAACACAGAATCTACCCCACAACAGGTTTTGAGCTGCAAATGACTTCCTAAAGTTCTCTTTAATCAAGTGCCTGTTTGATGCTTTGGGTAATTAAAAGTTTTGTGTTCATTGCAGTCTGCAATGGTGTGTATCTTGATGCAGTGCTGTCCAATTTTTAGATGTCTGTATAGTTCCAAATCCGGTAGCATAAGGAGAATTAGCAAGTTGTGCTGACAGAAATGCATGTAGGTTGATATAAGGACAGGGAGAGATCACTTACTAATTATCATCACAGACAAATTCTTCTTAATAAAGAATTAATTCAGGGAAGAATTAAATTAATTTATTGCCAATGAAAATCAGAGTAGAGTCACAAGAAACAAACCGAAATCTTAAAAGACCTTCACCCCCTGACTCCCTTCTTCTGGGCTTCACTTTGCTCGCAATTTTCCTGCCTTGTCCCAACGGGTGCAGGGGGATGGGGAAGAGGGTTTGCAATCAGTTCATCAAACATTGTCTCTTCCTCCTCATACTCTTAACGTCCTTCCTCTTCATACTCTTGCTCATCCAGCATGGGATCCCTCCTATGGAAGACAGTCCTCCCCAAACTTCTCCAACCTGGGTCCTTCCATGGGGTTAGTTAATCAGGCACAGACTGCTACACCCTGGGCTCCTTTCTCCCTGGATCCTTCCCCTGGATCCACAGGTCTTGACAGGAGCCTGCTACATGGTAGGCTTCCCATAAGGCCTCAGACTGCCTTGGGCATCCATCAGTTTTAGCATGGAGGGGTCCTTCAGAGGCTGCAGGGGGATCTCTGCTCTACTGTGGATCCCTATGGACTGCTGGGGGACAGCTGCCTCACCGTGGTCTCCACAGACCAATCTCTGCTCTGACACCTGGAGCACCTTCTCCCATTTCTTCACTGGCCTTGGTGTCAGCAGGGCTGTCTGTTTCTCTCCCATACTCTCTCTCCTCTTTTTTGAATGCTGCTGGTGTTGCACAGATGCCACTCCCCCCCACCTTTAATATATTGCTGCAGAGGGGCTGCCACCATCACTGGTGGACTCAGCTCTGGCCAGGGGTGTGTGTCCCATCTTGGAAACGGTTGGCTTTGGCTTCCTGGGACACAGGGGAAGCATCCAGCAGCTTCTCAGAGAAGATATCCTTAAAGCCTCCCAATCTCTCCCCAGACATTGTCATGCAAACCAAATACATTCATAGTCCACAGCTTGTGCTTGGAACAAGTTCTGTGTGGAATTATTTTGTGTCTGTGGAACAGAGGCTACTGAGTTTTTCTACTTAGAGATGTAGAAACCTGGGTACTAGTTCTTGTCTTCCTGAGTAGCACTAACATTTGTTAAAAGACAGGAGATAAATCTTTTTTTTTTTTAAGTTACTGTATTACAAGTCAAAATTTATTTGTCCCTTTACAGTAGCTTTTGAAAAAGCACTTGCATTTTATGTGGTTTTGTGTTGAATGCTGATTAATCCTGATAATGATGTTATATGATATCTTTTGAAATTTGTTATTGTTTTAATTGTATTAAATTATATTTTTTGTCTGCATTATTCTTTCAATTCAAATTTATGGCATTAAGGAAGACAAAAACCAAACCTCTGCTCCATTATTCAGAGTTGTGCATGTTTTGGAGATGTGCATTGTGAATCTGGGAACAGATTTAGCCTCAAGAGAATCAAACAGTTGTTTGAAATGGTCAGTGCTTGAGTATCACCTTGCTTATGGCTATGAACTAATTGAGATTAAAGTAAAATGGTTGTGAAGATGCTTTCTCTTCTTGTGCATCAGCAGGTCCCATTATCTGCTAATTCTTTAAAAGTATTATTTAGTCATTTAGAAAAATGAATGTTCTTTTTTATTCCTCTTTTGTTCTAGCTTTTGCCTTTCTTTTTATAATATATGCTGGTTGATGAAGTAAAGAGTCCAGCTTCATTTATTGTGAAAAGATCTTGTGACTGTTTTAAGCATTTTTGTATACTTGGCTATAAAACTATATAGATTGTACCATATGCTGCCTTATTTTATTTTATAGAATTATAATGGATGCTGATGAGTTTTAGATGCAAGCCTTTAAAGATAAAAATCAATTTGCTGTGTGTTATTTTCTTTGGTGGAATATAGTAGCAGCCCTATTTTGTTTACTCTTTTCCACTTTCCATTATTTTGATTAACATTTTAGTACAACTTTTTATATTTTAATATTCTAAGAAGTTCTATGTCTTCCCTAAAGACTATTAAGACGTTAAATGTGTATTTTACCTGTTATTTAGCAAATAGTGACATGATTTTCAGGTGGGCTGAAGACCCAAGAACTCCCATTACCTACAGTTAGGGACTGTATGATAAAAACATGGATTGAGCATTTTCTTGGCCATGTCCACCTACTAATTTAATGCCAAGGCCCAACAGATTTATTATAATTACTGGTTAATTCATAACTAGACAAATATCCATTTGTTGTGATACATAGGCATCACCTGTAGTGTTAAGTATTTATAAAAAAAGGCTTATATGCTTAATTAGCAGCAGTTTTTCCTTTTTGTTGCACTTTTCTGAGCCCAAAAGCATTTTGCAAACCACACATGACTTTTCAGTTAAGCAAACTTAAACTTTGGTAACAGCCTTAAGAAAGTAAATCTGTGAGGTATGAATGTTGAAGGGAACAATATGATTGATGTTAGGAATGAAATCTTGTCTCCATTGAAATTAATGTTGAACTTCTTACTGTTTTCATTTATGCTCCTGCGCAGCACTGAGGTTCTACTTTGCCTTGGTTTACTGACCTAAAGTGTCCTTTCCATCTGTAAGGTGTGTGAAGTAAATGCCTTTGAGCAATAATCCTTACTGAAACTCTTTCAAAACAACTGATTAAAGCATGTATTTAACTGGGAAGGTTCTGTTCCACACTGCAGTTCCTTGTCCCGTACTTGGCACTACAGCTCCTGATGATGCTGTTTTCTGATTGGAAAGTGAGGTTATTTTTCTTATTCCACAGACCCTAAAAATTATGGCTGTTGCATACTCCAGTGCAGTGAATTATTAGTGTTAGTAGTGTATGCTTGTACTTAATTATGCACTTAGGCCTTATCTAGAGCCAGAACCATATCCTTGCAGTCACTTAACAAATCTAGAGACGCTCGCTATTCACAGAAGTGCAAGAAAAAGATTGTTAAATTATACATGAGCAAGTAGTTAAAATAACAGAAGTTATGAAATATCATCTCTCCTCTGTGTCTCTTCACAGGCATAATGCTTTTCATCATCTAGAATTGCTGAATTTCTTTAGTAGTTCTTGTCTACTTTTAGTTTCTTTCTTGCATGCTCTCCCAAGAGAATGCAGCTTCCTTTTGCATGCACCCATGGACAAAAAAGGACATGGTCAAGATATCTCATAATTCTGAACACTGTGGTTTTTTTCTCCTTGTCTCTAGGCTCTCTTGGAAATAAAGTCCCTGTTAGCTCTGCCTGTGTGCTTATATAACTATCAGTGTAGCCTTGACTGTCCCTCCACCCATTATAAAATTGTTACAGTCTGTTTCTCAGTTTAGAATAGGCCTGGCTGCAGGATCTCGTTCACTGGGCATTAGGGTTTTGTGTATTAGCTAATGAATTACCAGTATCCCGATTTAATTTTGTTAGAATATCGTCTGAGTCTTTTTTTTTTTTTTTCTTCCTTCTTATACTGGCAGAGAGCTAAGATGAACATGGGCTTTGTGCCCTTTTTACAAGTCATTCTTCTTTGCTGGATAGTTATTTTTCACTAGATTACTTGGTTGAAAACTTGTGAACAACTTTTCCCTTAGGAAGACAGCACAGATCACAGAATCATGGAGTAGTTTGGGTTGGAAGGAACCTTAAAAACAATCTATTTCAATCCCCTTCCATAGGCAGGGACCTTTTACTAGACCAGCTTGCTTAGATGCCGTTGGTGACCAACTTTTATATGTCACTAACCTCCTATATTTTCATATGCATATTTTATTGTATTGTCATGTTCTAAAGTTTTCTTCCTCACTTCTGTGAGCTTCATTATGATGAGCTAAAATGCATTAGATTTATAATAATTTTTAATATTAAACTCAGTTCATAGAAATTATTCATGTTTAGCATTGGTGTAAAATGAATTGAAAGTCTCTATTTATTGCAGATATTTTAATGAGTAGATTGTGAATTCTTGTTGATTCACTAGTTGAGATCTGCAAGTCTTTTTTTTTTTCAGCAGACAAGAAATGGGAGTCAAATTAAAAGGAGTAGCTTTTCTGTCAGATTCATCCTAATGCTATGACTCTCTGACATGGTGACGAAGATGTCAGATGTATCTCTAGGCTTACATAATTCCCGTAACGTTCGCTGTTACAGGAACTGCAGACACCTGAGCATCTTAAGGCCGGCAGGTTCTTGAATTCAGTAAGTCTGTCCAGTACTAGAGAGGCATATATCAAAGCACAATTTTTTTCATAAAAAAGCAGAGAAATCATACTTTCTTTTCCAGATTTTTTAATTTTTGTTACAAAAAAGAGAAAAAAACCCAGTAAAATGGGTTTTTAATGGAATTAGCAGTAAAAGAGCAAGAAAAGGACTGAAATGTGCAGCATATTTTCATTTTCTAGAAGTTTATAATTGTAAAAGTTAAAGAGGGAAACCTTTTTCATAGAACACATTTGTTTGATTGCTTTCTCCTGCACTTATTTATTGTTATGGTTTAAAAGTCAGGGTTAAACAGAGTCTGTTTACAAATTATAATCTAATCCCAACATCTTCTCACTGTAGCTTCATCTTTTATTATAAACTGTAGCCATTTAAAGTAAAAAGCTATTATGATTCCATATATGAGAAAAATTATGTACAAGCACAAAGGAAATACAGAGTTTGTAATGAAGCCTAAATGTTAATTTAATTTTGAAAAAAACAAAAAAGTTGCCATAGTAACATGTAGGTTGCAAAAATTTTCTAAATCTGATGTATTAGACTGAGGAAACTCTTAACTTGCATGACATGTTTCTCCAGTTTTGTGAATAAGAGCATAATTCTGTGTATTTGGCCACAAATTAGTGCAAAACATAAAAAAATGCGCAGGCATTAGTAAGTTATGCAAACGGAGTCTTTTCCAATCAGCTTTCTAATTATGTTGTTCCTAAGATAATTGTTGTTTTGAATCTTTTTCCCTAAAAAAAATGTAGAATATATAGATACTTTTCAGTATAAGATTTTGTTGCATTGCTGTTGCTCAGCAACTGTGCAGTTAATATTGATGATTTTTAATCATAAATTAACATGCCCATGTGGGGCACTATATTCTGTCTGTTCCCATAAATTTCTTTTTAATTCTGTTAAAATGGTTAACTTTTTCTCTAGAATGCATGTAATGTTTTTATATGCAATAGGGCTTTGCTGAACAGATGAAAAGATGAAGTTTAATGATGGGATTCATTTTTGCTTTTTTAAAAGGCCGGTATTTTAAAATACTATGCACTGTGAGTATTGTAAACTCTAGTTCTGAGTGCTATGGGCTGATCTGTTTCCTTTCTGACTCCATGTGCAGCTAAACTGAGCAAACAACTTTTATGGAGCAATTTGCAGGGTCAGTTTTTTAACTAATTAACTTACTGCATATCTCAACTGTCAGCAAACAGCTAGTTTTTATTTTTCAGTGCTATTTATATATTTAAAACTGATTAGGAATTATGCATGAAATAATGTTTTCAGCCAACCATTGTCTAATGCTTTTTAAGTATCACTGTGTTGAGTCCATCCCTACTGAGGATGGCCAGTGACCTTTTGACTCATGGAAGGTCTGAGCTATGTAACTTTTTAAGGTGAAATTTTTGCTGATGTCTGATACAGCTGAATGTTACAGCTTGGGTGTGTTAGATACCTTCATCCTGGTATGTTAGATTTAAAAATAGATCTCATTTTTACATATACTAAATGTAAAAATGGGAAGTACTTATGACTAGATAGCACTAATGTATACCACCATTACCATTTTTCAGCTGCAATTCTGTTGCAAAGTCTCCTTTCCCATTATAAATTTTAGTATATATTTTTTAATTAGCATTTATTCTTTCCTATAAAATCATAAAGAATAAGTCAAAAAGCACACAGCAGATCTGAGTACACCTGGACCGTTGTTTTGCTTTCAGACCTCTCATGATGGAGATTCTACAGCTTTCCCAGATTTTCAAGCTGCACTCATCTGTTATGTCTGCATTTACTCTTGAGTGGTTGCTGTGGTATCAATCATTTTGTCATGTGGGAAGGCTGGAACAGAAAGCACACACACACACATACAGAGCTCTTTCAAATCCTAACATACTTAACCCAATTAAATTGTAAAGATAATACTTTATGTATGATTGCTGGGTTGCAGTTGCAGAATGTAGTGAATAGCAAATCAAAAGGCAGTGTTCAGTTGCTGCTGGGGAGGAGGAAGACTCACTGAGGACACCCAGAATCAGTGCTGAGGTGTGGCATCCCTAGCTGAGAAGGCACTTGGACAATCCTGTTATTCCTTGGCCTCTGCCCCTGAGGGAGTAGCAACCTTTTTTTTTGGCTATTTTTTTTCCTTTTTTGCATCTCATACAAGGATATTTTACATGTGTGAGATGAATGTGCTGTTTTTCTTTGTTATGCTATTTCTACTCTCAAAGCTAACATTCCTTCAGTAACCAGTAACTGGCCATGATTTGTGTTTCTGCTCGCATCCTCAAGATTTTGCATCCTGGGAGGCCCCTGCTTCACATCACTGCAGCATCAAAATGGTTTCTCATACTGCCCTGGGTACTCATCCTCTGCTTTCCCAAAATTTCCCAGGTCAGCAGACCACCAGTTGTTTCAGAGGTTGCCAAGGACTGCTATTTAATGATATTCCAGAGTTTTTAAATGCAAATCTGTGCATTTTACTGTTTTGGAGTAGCATCCTTGAAGCTCTGACCACCCCTGTGGTTGTCCAGGACTTGCAACATGTCTCATGAGCACAGTCCATGACAATCCATTTGATACTGTGACTACTGTCTTTGTGTTGCTGCTTTGCTTCCCATGGAAAAGTAAATGTGTAAGGGAGAATTTTACAGATATTTTTTTCTTGTTTTAAAAATACATGAGTTCTTCTTCATTTGAGGTATTGAAGGTTTTCAAAGCAGCACTTTGAAGGTACTCAAAACAGCAAATTATTGAAGATATTCAAAACAGCAAATCTAGCTCTCCTGAAAGTTTTGAAGGAGGTCACTAGCAATGGGATATAAAAAGTCATGTTTTAAATCCATTTTTATGGAAACATTTGGTACTTGGGAGTATTTAGGACATGCAGTTGCTACTGTTGACAATCTTGAATATTTTTGAAAGCCATCCATCTCTAATTGCTTCTCTGTGCAGTCTCGCTTTGTGTTACTGTTTTCCAAAGTCTTGGCAAATCTGTAGCTTATTTCTTTATGATAGAGTCTATAACTAAATTTCATGTTAGAGAGCAAAGTTTATGAGGAAATATTCCTTGCATATACTTATCTTAAGGTCCGTGTTCTGCTTTTTTGTATCAGGGTGCTGCAAGGCTGGCAGCTCTCCAGGGATGGGATGCAGGGGTGTTGAGGCCCCCTGGGAGACCTGGCAGCCAGGACCTGTCCCACCACAGCCCAGAGCCAGGCAGCTGGGGCACAGGGACAGCCTGGTCCTGGGCACCAGTCTCCTCCCTGGGAACAGGGACAACCAGGCTGGGCCTGTGGCTGACAGTGAAGGGCTGTAGGGGGCTGGAGAGCAGTCCTGCTGTGGCATCTCTGGGTTGGGCCTGCGGGCTGGAATGAGGTCCTAGGGTGTGGGCAGGGTGTGCTGAGCACAGACATTGGTACCTTCAGGGCCCTGATGTTGCATCTGTTTTTGGGGCTGATCCACTGAGAAAGTCCCTTGAACGTGCTATAAATACATCAGGAGACTACCAGCATTCATTGACACTCTGCACTTTGCATTTTTGCCTGTTTTGTGGCAGACATATGCTTGTCTTTTAAAGACCATGCACATTGCTCTATGAATGTGGTAATGGGCCCTGAAGGAGCTCCATGTGGACTGGCACTTGAAGATAAATTGAGCTCCTGTCAGTTCTTTGAGGAAGTAGGATCTGTGCTTCTGAAAATGTCACTTCTTCAGAAGAATAAAAAAGGAATGCAAGAATGGAGGGTTAATACTGAATTGAACTGCATTGGACTTCCTTTATTGTTGTCTAACTGATGTTACCAGTTAGGTCCTCCTTCTCTAAACTCCCGTTACAATGAAGGGTTTGCTGTGTTTTAAGAGTACCTGAAAGTCTTAGAAAGGCACAAAGTTGTCTTCCATGGATGTGACTTTTTGTGAAGCATTTTGGGATGCAGAATCCACTGCAGGATACTTTTGAACTAGTACTTTTATCTCCTTTCCATTTTCCTTTATTCCACCTGATGCTTAGACAATGAATAACATTGAATATGGGACAGCATAGTTTCATGTACAATGAATGGACTGTGTTGCCATGACACAGAATTTAGGAATCATTGTAGTATCACGTAGAAGGACATGCTTAAAAGTAGTTTTTATAACAAGTATGAAATATGTAGTTTTACATTGCAGTCTTAAATTGTAGAAATTAGGTGCAAACTATGCATGGTTGAATTGTTTTTTCCTCTCTCTATATTCTGATCATCTATATTGTGATGTTACAACAATATGACTTGCATCCCCACAAGTAAAGTAATACTTGACTGAACTTGTGATTGTGACAGAGTAGCTCATATTTCAGATATTGTATGCTTAAGTCATATATAAACATATTGAATCATTAAAACTGCAGTAATACAAAGTGCCCTTTGTATTGCTGTAAGCAAAAGACAGGCTGCAATGTCAATGAGATCCACATTGTCCTTCTGGGGGATAATTTACATAGTCTGCAATTATGATTTCTCAAAGGATGTTTGATAGCACTATGCTATGCTGCAGGTAGATGAGTAACCAGAACTCTTAGAAATTCATTCAACTTGAACAGTGTGTACTCTTTTTAAATTCTGCAAGTATCTCAGATCATATCTGTGTGCAGTGAATCTGCAATGTACAATGAAGCTTCACTGGTCATCTGTCTCTACCAAGGCTTTACTTTGTATTTCAGTTGTGTCACAGTCCAGCTGTCCTGGCAGTTTATGTACAGTTTTGAGGCTTGACAGGCTTAAATGCACATTTGTGGATGGTAGTTTGACCAAATTTCAGTTTAGCTGCAAGAATGACTGCTAGCAGCACTATGGATGTACTATACTTGTAAAGATCTTGCTTATATGTTCATTTGAATCTCAGTATATGAAATGTGCTTTTGGTTTTCAGTTGTATATAATGACTGAAATTTGGGGTTCGGATGCAAGTAGGAAATATTGTGATCACATATATGGTATACTTACTGAATTTTTAGTGAAAGAAAGTAGTGAAATGTTTATTTATATTTGGGATGCATGCTTTTCATATTCTGCACAGGCAGAAACATTCTTATTTATAGATCTAATTTTCAGTGATGAAACTTGAGTTAATGTGTTTAAAGTGCGTGTTTATGTTCTGAGGTATTAGGTGTACATATACTGTGAACATGAAACTTAAAAATATGTCATAAATACTGTATGGAAGGAACTTGAATGTTATGTCTCAATAATTATTAGTATATGTCATTAGTTTTAATGAACTTGTTTTTCAAAGGTTTGGAACAAGGAGTGGTGGAAGATGGAGACTAATTCTAGACCTGCCAGCTAGTCAAAGGCAATTGCTGCCTACAGTCAGTAAATTCTGAACTTATACACTGAAGCATTTGTTGGCAAAAAGCTTCATCAGCCCTAACTACAAGTTGAGCTTTTCCTTATAGTCTTGCACACTGTAGATCCCATTTCTCTTTTGATCAGCTCTACAACTGTTCTGTGGCTCAAGCCCTTTTACTCTATCTTTTGCCCTTTCTCAGCATTTATTTGTCTAATTAAATTTTTCAAGGTGAGCACCAGAACTACATAGGCCATAAGAGTCAACTACGTTATATTCTGTCTATAAACTGAGTTTGTTGAAGATTTTTTTCACCTCTTAATCCCATTAAAGGCTTTTTCAGATCTTCATTGATGTTTTTACTGGAAATCTGATTTTTTTTTCCACCTTAATTTATTTTTGGTAGTGTCCATTTGTTATTTTACGCTTTCCCTCCTTCCAGGGCGTGTACCCACTTGAATTATTAATATACCTTTTTTCCTTCTTAGCCTTTATTTTACCCTACTAAGAAAAACAGATATTTTTCCAGCTTTACTTCAGAATATGCATATGTAGTACCTTTGCCATTTCTTCTTTTCCCCACAAACAGTGGCTTGAAAAAGTATAATCCTACCTTTAGCTGTCTTGCAGTGATGTTAAGCTGTAATACTAATGCTTACCTCTTTTTTTTAGCCTTGCCTCTCCCATTCCCATTTGTTAGGATAGCAGTTGTCCTTTCACAGCTGCATAAGGGTGACAGTGTACCACGAATCTGTCATCAGTTCATTGTTTTAGTCATTTTTTTTCTCCTCTGTCATTTCAAACCGGTAAATCCCCAGTTTTTTTCATATAAATTATTTTTAGTTCCTGCCTACTTGGCTTTCCATTTCATTGTTCTCATCCCACTTCTGTTAAACTCATCATCAGAGAGGCATTCAGTTCTTCCTATGTTGTATTTTAAGCTTTTATTTTATTAACTCTGCATCTAAAATTTGTGTTTCAGAATTCTTTTTGAGCTTCTAATTCAGAGGCAAAAAGAATTCAGTAACCAAATTTGCAGTAATGTTTTATTTTACACATAAAAAAAGCACTGGGGAAAAAAACAAAATTTAAGGTTTGATATGGGTTTTAGCTGGCATTTGGAGATTAGATTTCCAAACTAAAACTGTTGTCTACATGTCTGAAGACTTGATCAAGACTGGTATATGATGGTCTTATTAGCTCACTTTTTGTAGGACTTCCATTTTATAACATTTCAGGCTTTCATAATTAAATTAGAAAAGCATGTTGTCTTTTTTTTTTTTTTCAGAACTGAACTCAATGGTTGGTTTAGTTATTTCAATCAATATTTGATTAATCAACTCTCATTTTATACTCTATATTTTGTCTTCCTGTAAGTACTTATGAAACCATTCAAAACATATAATGGTTTTCACTTAGTGGTGAAAAGAAACCAATTTAGGGAAAGGTAGGAACAGAAGAATTAGTGGGCTTATTTGTTCTCTGGCAGTTGCACAACAATATTTTCTTTTCTTTTTTGATACCTGTTGTTTGAGAAATGTAGTTTCGAGTTGCTATGACTTTAATGTCTAAAAAGAAAAGCTTAGTGTCTTGTGAATTAGACTGCATATTTTTCAGTGTATAGGGACATAGGCTTTTCAAGTTATTTTATTTTTCAGTATTTTTACTGCAAATAGATAATCAAGGAATAGGAGAAAAAGGAGAGGAATAATTTCAGAATTTATATTTGTTATTTTTTTTAAATTAAGAACTCCTGTAAATTTCCTAGGCCTGAAAATACCCTTCTGAATAAAGTGAAAACAGTCAAAGATGAATTGTGGTAGAAAAACTTTGGGTTTTGGTAACAAAATACCTCTATTGATTAAAAAAACAGAAAACCCCCACAATAACCCTATAAACAAACAAATCCCCCTAAATAACCTCCCAGTTTTTAGCAACTGAGTGGGTGAAATTAGATTCCCAAATGCATAGTTTCCTAGGGATGACTGTTTCAAATTGCTTCCCTCTTTCATTTGAGATGTTCCTAGCATCTCAACTTTTTTTTCAGCTGAGTTGAAGTGACTGCAAATACTAACTTTTTGCTGGCTTGAAAGTGGAAGATTAGAGCAGTTGTATGGTGTGAAACTAGTTTCCATTTTTTATAGGAAGCGCTTAAATGACTTAATTTCACAGAAAGATTAAGAGAAGTTCATGATTCTTTTAAGTGAACCATGACTCAGCTTTGAACCAAACCATATATCAAGGAGATGTTTCTGATTTTATTCAATACCAGTAAAAGTTGGATAATCTGAGATCTTGAGATGTCTAATCCTGAAATTAGCTTCATAATTTAGGGTATGAACTCACATGATGTACACTGAGAAAAGAAAAAAAAACCAAGTGTTTTCCTGTAAGCTGTTTTTCATGTCTAATTTTCTCATGCAGTATGTCCTTTATCCTATGGACCAACCTCAAAATTCTGTCCTGGTCCCTTGTGTCAGAGAAAGTGATGAAAGTGTTACCTCCTGCTGGCCCTTCTGTTGTGTCATTTGCCCGCAGGAGATTTTGGAGGCATGTGCTTTACAAATGGCTTCTCCTCTCTTCTTTTGAAAATTGTTAATACACTTTTAAAAGGAACAGACTTAACACATTTACAGTACTGAGTGAACTATAAACTTGATTTATATGAAAGTACATTTTTTATTGGAGAAGGAAGTGTACCCTAGCTGCCGTAAAGCTGACTGTAAATATACAGGATTTTTTTTTTTTTTAATATTACAAATGCAACTGGAATTGTGATTTTCAGAAAATGAAATATTTTGGCAGAGTTGTGTGACCCCCTTTCATCTGTAAATACATCAGGATTTACATTGCTCCACAGTAGTTGCTGACTAAGGGTTTCTATTTTAGGCTGGGATTTTTTACTGTAAAGTATGTTTCTCAAATACTGCAGCAAAAGCTGGATACCTCTATGCCTTTCAAACCTTGTGTTGTTTGTTTTTTGTTTTATGTTTTTTTTTTTTCTGTTGAAACCTTAGAAGGAAAAAAGTAAAACTATTATAGAATTTAGAACCTGCAAGGATGATTTGTATATGCTATGGCTTTTTCATTATTTACTAACTTGAGATGCTATAAATCTTATCCTCCAAATCAAAATATTCTCCTCAGTGGCTGCAGCAGTAGTGTTTAGACAGCAAGTAGCGAGTTCAGCTGACAAGATTCTGGCATGTGTTTCTCTAACGCAAACATGGCTCATAGAAAATGGATACACAGACTAATTCTGGCAGTAGCAAGAACTCTCACAGGAAGAAATTCTGTGCAGGTTGGAGAGCTGTGCAACTGATCTAAACACTGCTCATCTGAGCCACCAAACAGGCTGGGTTAAAACTCCTCAAATGTAAATAAGATTTATCAGTTTCAGCAAGAAAACCTGCAGAATTTGATAAATGTCTACAAGAGACATTTAAAAAGATAGCTAGAAAGCTTTCTTGGCCTGAAATTCAACCAGCTTTGAACATATCAATATACTGTTTAATTAATGTCTTTGTGGAGCAACATTAAAATAATACTGTGCTCTAATGCTCTAAGAAGTAAGGCTGTCTCAGAATTGCAGCTGAACTACATGCTGCATAAAATAAAATTTGAAGTGCACGGTATCTTTCTGGAGCTTTATTAAGTGGTGTGATTATGCAAAAATGGGAAGTATGAAAATGGACATTTCCAAATAATCATTAGTGTTCCGTTATTTTTCTTTTTCTTTACCATTTAAGTCCATTTCCTTTTAGAATTAGCTTTTTCCTTTTTTTTCAATCATTTAATATATTACTGTTAAGAAGACCATGCTCCATGGTTTGTGTCATACATCTGTATTTTTTTTCCAAAATTCAGTGTGCTTAATAGAGGAAAAAGCAATCATTTATTTCAACATGTCATTAATTTTCTCAATTTAGTCTGCTTCTTGGTCAATAGAAAAGGCTTTTCAATGTAGTGTAAACTAATTCCAGTCAGAAGAAAGTGATATTAACACAGATGACATATTTTTAAATAAGAAATATTGCCAAATACTCAAGGTATTTAGTCTGCACAGGACTGGACTTCAAATAATTTTGGAATATAGCTGGCATATTACCACTGCTTGTCAAGCAGAAAGAGAGAAAGGCTGCCCTTCAGAGATGGGGGTTAATTTAATCTAAACTGCCTGATGGTCTTCAGTTTGGCAGCTCCATTTTGCCTGATGGAAGAGCAGAGGTGAGCCATCACCCTGTCCCCTGCCTGTCCCTGTTTCAGCAGGGCTGGGTTTGGAGGAGGCTGGATCACACTGCTCCCAGGGAATGAGGCAGCCGGAGCAAAGGGCTGCTGAGGGTCTAGGCAGCACCTGTGCTGCTGTGCCAATAGCCTGAAATAAAACAGCAGCCCGTGGAAAGAAACCCACGTAAATTAGCCCCATTGCTATCAGATCAATAGAGTTGGAGATTCACTTCCCTGGAGGGTTTCTTTTGTTTGATGGTAAACAGTAACAACTGACTTTAGGATATTAAACTGAGATTATTCTCCCTCTTCATTTAACTGTTGTAGAAAAGCTGGAAGTGAAAACAGCCCCAGTGAAAACAAGTATCCAGGATCTTCGACACAGGGGACAAAGACCTTGGTTACTCCTCTAGACCACAGACATTCACTTCATGGCCTTTATACTCCTCTTGCCAGGGACTGAGGCTGGCAGGACAGCTGCCAGGACATAATCAAAGATACAATCAATTGCCTGGTAAAACTGAAAGAATTGCTGACAGGCCTGAGTTCTTCCATACTCCATGGAAAAAATGATGCACGTGGGGAAGGATCTTTCTATATATAGATCTGATACTGAATTATTGAGAATGGTACCTATTTCCTCTTTATGTTTAAAAAAATGCATTCACAGGGGGCAGTATCTAGCAAAGAAAGGCACTTGAATGTTAGTTTTGCTATTTTGATGGTAATTTTTTACAAGTATGAATTAGATATGGTTCTGTGTGAAGACATGAGTCTTTTGCATGAGTGTGTTTAAGAGTTCAGCTGTGCATGCACTGACACTGTGATTCATACGCTGACCTTAATTCATATTACAATGCCCTTTGACAGTGTGCCAGCTGTGAACATGCACATGAAGTTTATCAGGATTTGTCCTTGTGTTCTGTCATGAAAATATGAAGCTTTTCATTTGTCTTTTAGTTAGCTCTACCTTGTTAGATGCTCTAAACAAGGGTATGCAATGTCATGAAGTGTATGGAAAATGCTGATACTACCAGTCAGGAAGATCTCATTGGTTAATGTTGGATGGGAATATTAATTGTATGTAATGCAACCAACTGCAGAGAGCAAGGCAGAGTTTGTTGCCATCTTTTTAAACTAGGCCTGATAGACAATTTCACTGCATACAAATGAAATTGTAGTTATCTTTTCATTAGCTAGAAATAAACCTACAAGTGGTTGGAATAGAACATTGTCAGAATTTTCACCTTTGTATTTTACTGTTGATATTCAAGCTAAGAACTGAGGGAGCCCTGCTAATAAATTGTTTTAAGAAAACCTGCAATTTCCAGTAAAAAAAAAAATCCAGATGAAGATGCTTGCTAACCAAATCAAATTAGCAGATAACTTGTTTTACAACTCTTTGATTGTTATGGAAGGTAGGTTTTTAGGTAAATGACTGATTTACAGAATAGGGTTTTGTGATTTGGAACAGAATATTTTATGGACCTTAGCTGTATCTGGTATCTAGAAACTCTGCTTGTGTTTAACTTTTGTGTTGCTTTGACACTGAAAATACATCTAGAAAAATGGTAATATATTTCCTTTTTTCCCCCCTAGTAAATACTGCATTCCAAGCTTGTCATAGCTATCCTTCTCAGACATTATTTCACATGATTATGTTGTTTTACATTAGTTATGCTCTGCAGATTGAGTAGGAACAATATTTCTGTCACCAAAGGCTCTTCCCTAAAAATATCTGTACATATCATGCTGAAAGAAAGACAAAAGCAAGGCAGGGACAGGTCAATTAAACTGTTATTGACTAAGATATCTGAATAAAGAGGGCAGAAAGAGCAGAGAAAAGGGTCTGTGTTCAAAGAGACAGGTGAGAGAAACCCATTTCTTATATGTTTAAAAAGCAAGAGTGCGTTTCTTATTTCATCACTCATTCCTATTCCTAGTTGTAGTATTAGGTGCAGTTTGGCACTAAAGTAATTTGTTGGTAGGATCAGTCCCTTGCTGTTCAAAAGGGGGAAGAGACTAAGGAGCCCAAATGTTGCAAAACCAAACCAAACCCAAACCAAAAGTAAATGAGATCTGCTGTGTTCTTCAGTGAAGATGCATGTTGACTGGCTGAGTAAATAGAATATTTTTTGTTCTTAATTAATATAACTACACTGTATATAGAAAATGTTTATTTTCCAATTAACTAAATCTCTCCATCTCTCTATTGGCTTTCCCCCCCAAAACTAAAACAAAAAGGTTGAGACTTTAGCATTGTTGTAGTCCACCTGATAATTTTTAGTGTTATATATACTTGCAGATTTTTTTCAGCAGTTTAATGAAACAGAGTGATTGCACCAGTGCTTACTTTGTAGTTTCAGTGAAGCATGTACAAGAAAAATCAGACAGATTGGTACAATCTTGCTATTAACAAGAAATAATTTGATCAGTTAGATAGGTTTGTAATACCGTGTTATTTGGGGTTTTTTAATCTCTGATCCTTTACTACAAATGTTTCAAGAAACAGTTGTGGGTTCAAGGGAGTGAACATTGAATATATTAACGCTGCTTGTTTTACAAGTTTAAGCCTTTTTGGTTGTGCACACTGTATAGAGCATTCGGACCCACTGCTGGGAGGCTTATAAATGTTTCACGTATGGCACCATGAGACCTTGTGTATGAGTTCAGATAAGTCAGAGATTGCTCCATTTCTCACAGCCTTCTTGGAAGAATGTATTAGGTCAGTGAGTACCGACATTCCGTACTGTGCTTTGTCCTTCCTTTCTTCTGACTCATCTGGTATTAAAGGAGAACTTAGATTGGACTGGGTCTAGGGTTTCCCTTGTGTAAGCAGGGAGAATAATTAAAAAGGCTCAGTTAATTACTATTTGTGAGTTGTTCAGACCTTGCAGTGATAAGGTCCATAAAAATGCCAAGATAAAAAATAAAAAATATTTACTTGAAGGTCATAATCCTCTCTGCACTTTGTCAACATTTGTCCTGTAAGATTGTTATAGTTTCATAGCAGTATAATATTTTTCTGCAGCATTTCTCTTTTGAAATATTTATAATACTTTATAATGAATGAACTAATTATCACAATACCTTTTGAAGTGGTGTATGTTTTTTTTATTATAATGCTTTGAGAGCTTAAATTACAATATATGCAGGTTAGTTGCCCATGGGAGGCCTGTGTGGAGCTAAAAGTGGAACACAGGTCTGTTGAAATGGTTGGCCTCTTATTTTGCTCTTTTACTTTGATTTATGAGGAGAGAAATTAGTGCTATCAGATGCTATCTAGCAAAGAGAGTCTAAGGAGCACTGGAGCATAAAGAATGCATATGCAGTTAGAGGCTCTAGGTTTAGAGATTCACCTAGAGTTTGTGGCTCGACTTGTTTTTGCTTACTTAAAAGTATAACCTATGTGTATGATGCTAATGATAGTGTCTCACTCTGGAGTGTTTGTTCATTACTCAGATACATAGGCTCTGTTGAATGGTTCAGATGTCTTTACTGGAAGCCTAGCTTTCAGGGCTGACACCACTCCAACAAGATTTACTATAAGGCTTTCTGAGGTGTGCTGGTCTTGACCTACTCTATACAACCCTTGAGTCATACGGTTCTCAGGAGATCTAAAACTGCTGTAGCTTGGCATAATTTTTGTTATTACAATCATAGTGGAAGCTAATCAGGTGTTAACAATGGAGGAAAAGTGGAGCAGGAATTGGGCCACCAGCTGTCTGTCTGTGCTGCCCAGCTTATCTCATGGGTTGTTGCACTGGATTTTCATGACAAGGTTTTGGTAGTGGTTGCTGCTTTTGTGAGAAGCTGCTGGAAGTTTCCTCTGTGTCCAGTGGAGCCAGTGCCAGATGGCTCCAAGGTGCACCTGCTGCTGATCAAGACTGAGCCCGTCAGTGATGGAGGTAATGCCCTGGGGTAACATCGTAAAGGAGGGGAAAAAGTTACTGCACGGACGTAAATTGCAGCTGGAGAAGAGAGGAGTGAGAATATGTGAGAGAAACTGTCCTGCAGACACCCAGGTCAGTGAAGAAGGAGGGGAGGAGATGCTACAGGCAGTGCAGCAGAGATTCCCCTGCAGGCATAGAAGGTGGCTGCCCAAAGGAATCTGTGACCCTGTGGGAAACCTGTGCTAAAGTAGGCTCCTGGCAGGACCTCTGAATGCAGGGAGAGAGGAGCACAGAGTGGAGCAGGTTTTCTGGCAGGACTTATGACCCCACAAGGTACTGTTCTGAAGGACTGTGCCCCATGGAAAAGACTCATGCTTGAGCAGTTTGCGCAGAACTGCAGCCTGTGGGAAGGACGCACGTTGGAGAAGTTTGTGGAGAACTATTTTCCATGGGAAGCATCCCACACTGGAGCATGGGAAGAGTGTGAAGCATCCTCTCCCTGAGGACAAAGGTCCAGCAGAGAAAATTTGAGATGATCTGACAGCAGATCCCATTTTTCATCCCCCAGAACAACTGAGAGGGAGAAAGCAGAGAAAATGGGGAGCAAAATTAAGGAAGAAGGGTGGGATGAGGGGGAAGATATTTTAAGGATTTGGTTTTATTTCTCAAATTCCTCCTCCAATTTGATTGACAGTAAATTCATTTACTTTTCCTCAGGAAGAGTCTGTTTTGCATGTGATGGTGACTGCTTACTGGTCTCTCCTTATCCTTATCTCAACCCATGAGGCTTTTTCTATTTTCTCTTCTCTGTCTGGTTGAGAAAGGGAGTGACAGAGGAGCTTTGGTGGGCACCTGGCATCCAGACAGGGTCAACCCACCACAGCCCTATTGATCTCTCAAGAGTCCTGCACAGCACTGTAAAACTTTGTAGCAGTGTTACAGGCTGTCCGTATTTCTGGTAAACCCTTTGGGATCAGACACGGAATAACTGTCCACTGACTGATAATTTTTAAACGTGCAAGATAACCTTGGTGGCTCTTTGTGGTGAATTGCCCTTGACATGAGGGAAGGTTGCACATTTGTTTCTAGTTCTGAATCAGAGCCCAGAAGCAGAAAGGATTTGTGCTCTGGAAACTCGCCATAACCAGTCTTGTGCCAGTCTGTAGCACAGCAGTTCTGCAGTGAGTCTGCACGGGTATCATTGTCATTACAGCTCATCCTATACATAATACTTTTTCCCCTGGTTGATGTCTCAGGAATCATGACAGCCTTGCTGGAGGCGTATCAGAAACATCCTTGACCAAACCTCATGTTCTCTCCATGACCTTATTGATCACTGGCAGTGTCTTCTGCCTGTCTGAGTTTTGCCTGGAATTTTAGGTGGTTTTTTTGTTGGTTTTTTTTTTTTTTTTTTTCCCCCAGGGAAATATATGAATTGAACAGGTATGTTGTGAAGATACCTACCTGCTATGCTGGTTTTGCTTACCCAAGCAAATTCTCAGGAACTGTAGTGTCTAAAAGGTCTTGAGCCACATCCTTAGCTCTTACTTGTTGGCCAGAGACTGGGGCTTTGGTAGCTGAAAGTTTGCTTTGAAAAGAAACTGTTCAGCCCATCCTGTCCTGAGAAGATATCTACCCTTTTATTACAGTTAATAAAACTGGCATTTTCCAAGTACCTTCCAAGCAAATGCTTCCACGCTTTTTCCACTGCTGCTGTTTTGACTGTTTCAGTTACTGACAATCTAAGGAGCTTCTTTGATCTCTTGTTTGAGTGCTTTCCCTCTCCTGAAGACCCTGGATAGGGACAGCTTGTGAGGGTGTACTGTTAGCAGTGAGGAGAAATAAATATCTCTGTGGCCTAGGCACACTGTGGACGTGGAGAAAGTGAAGCTCCCTTCAGTGCTCCACTCCCATGCTGGTTCACTGCAAGTGTTAGCGTATTCCCAGATACTCCTTAGATGGTCACTGATGCTGCTGTAATTCTCATGTGCCTCGGTATTCTTCCGTAGCAATGTTTTCTGTGGCCTGGTGGAAATACTCCTAGTTCTCTTTGTATCAGTCAGGTTCTGCATGCTTTGGTGAGCGGTTTTCCAGCACAGAGAGAGCAAGGGCAGTGTGGTCTCAGCTAATCCTGGTTCTCCACCTGAAAAAATTGCCTGTAAGATACCTGGTGCAGGATTGGATTTCCTGGCTGTGTTTGCTCATGTGCTTTGATTGTCTGGGAGGTTCTGCCATACTTCCATTCATATTTTTGCTGGATCTATGCAGCTTGTCTGTACACAACAAAAACTGTAAGTTTCACGTGCTGTAGGGGAGAGCATATTGTGTGATGTTCTCTCCAGGGCTTTAGGAGTGTGTTAGTTGGAAAAAAGGATGAACCTTGGAGGTGGCAGTCACCCGAAGATGCCCCACAGCCATGCAGCATAAACAGTGGGAAACCGACTCCGGTTGCCTCTGGAGGTGCTCCCAGGGAGCAATGTGTATGCTGGCCAAAGAGCTAATTATGGAGAGCTGAACAAAGAAGTGAAGTGGATATTAATGCCTAAGAATGGAGTTGAAGAAGAACAAGAGGAAGATGATACCATTGTTTGAGATGGATTTAGCAGAGCTTTTTATATAAGCCTTTTATTTCAGTGGCCTTCAAGAATTAAAAGATAGCATAATTCACGTGCAATGCAGTCTACTTTACAACTGATGCTTAATATTTTTATGAGACAGTTAGATTTTCAAACTATGTTACATTTTCATGGAGTTACATGGGATTGTATATGAATTATTAAAAATTTCTTAATTAAATTAGTAGGTGTGTATTGGGGTGCATGCATTGCCAACATTTGTAGATGTTCACAATTTTGAACCTGTCCAGAGGACCTTGATCCCTAGAGTAATAATGTAAAATTAGTTTTTGTACTCTATCTACCAAGAAATTGCATCCATTCAGGATATTGTGGTGGTTTTGTGTGGTTTAGAGATGTATGTGCTCTCTACTGGAAGTGGAGTCCATACTGAAAAAGGCATAAAAGATTCCAGGGCTTGAAATGACACACTGGACTGGGTACCTTTGTTTCCAGAAGCAAATCAGAGAAATAAAGTTTCTTTACAGTGAATTTGGGATTAGACTTTAGACCCAGTGAATGCTGCCTTTATTTCTTCTTGGATTAGTGTTTCTATGTACATGTCTTCTCATGGTATATTGCCATTTATTTTGGGATGTCATGCTATCACTGGGATAATTTGGATCATAAACACAGGAACAGTGCTCTGTTAGATGGCACATACCTGGTATGTTTGCACTTGGTAGAAGTTTCCAAGAATGCTCTTTTTTATTTTTTTTTTTTTTTTTTGCTTCCCTTAAGGGCATTTTACGAGTCCCATTTGCCTTTCAGCCAAGGAGTTATTTTTAAAACTAAAATGAGAATATGTGGAGAAGCACAATGCATTTCTTTCCATTTAATTGGAGAATTTAGTTTTGAACATAATTAATATATTGCTAATTTTTTTTGTTTTGTTTTCATTAATCTGTAAAGAGTTTTTGATATATCTGGATGTGGTTTTCTAAATAGAACTTTGGCAGACTTCCACTGCAAGCTAGTTTTTGTGCTATTTCATTAGCTGACTTATCAAAATACTGTAATCAATGCCTGTCATAACATAAGTACATGACCCTTTTGAGTAGCCCAAGTGGCTATATTTGCTTCTCTCTGAAAGGAGTATTAATTCCAAAGGGAAACAGAAGGTCAAATCAACATTGGCAAACTTACCTTTTATCGGTTTGTCTATATGGTTTAGAAATATTTAAATTTTTTAGAGGTTCATTTTTTCATAGATTTCCTTGTAAGGCACCTGGGGACATACTGCTTTTTTTCTTCTTTTTTTTTCCTTTTTCTTTTCTGATAATGCATTACTGAAAGTTATTGAATTCTGATGAGACAAGAATACAGCATGGTATATGAAGACGCAGCAATCACTGGATGGTATTGAATGAGATGTATGACTTCTGTTGCAGAAATTTGCAATAATCCTCTTAACTATCATATGTGCCTTGACAAATTCAAAGCAGTTGCAGTTCTACAGAGACTCATCTAGCACTAAGACAATGAGCAGAATGCTGAGTTGTTATTTAATAAGATCCTTGAACAGATAAATTATATATTGTTTTGATTTGAGTTGTAGGATGGCAGGGAAATGAACTGGATTTTTCATAAAGTTTTTGTATCTCATGTGTTATTTCTGTAGTCTGTTTTAGGTTTGGCAAAACTGTTTATGCTTGCCTTTGAATTTTTGGGGATAATCCACAATAGAAAGAAAGTTTTTGTTTTGTTTGGTTTGTTTTTTAAAACTGCCCAGTAAAACTTCACTTTTACAAATTTATTTAGGTAATATATTCCACATTAAATACAAATTAATGAAGTTAATATTATTTTGCTAGTTAGAGTGTAATATGTGGGTAGATTAGATGGAAATAAATTGACTTTTGTAAAAGTACATATTTTTAATACAAATTTTCTGACATTAACTCTGAGGTGATTAGTAGTGTAACATCATTAATATTGGTCTAGCCTAGGTATTTGAAATTTGTTTTTGATTATATGTATCATGCGATTTTTTGTGACTATCTTAGTTAAAAAAATCAACTCTTCAGCTATAAAGCTGTTTTATGAGAGCAACTTTCTGTAAATGTCTGAGGAGACTCACAAAGGCATTTTAAAGTGTGAGGTACCCAATATATCTTTAGAAGGTTTTGGTGGTGAACACTGAATTAAACTGTTTTAAATAAAACACCAGTCTCTTGCTAATCACTTTTTCCTAGTTGAATGTTAGGATGCTTTATGGAAATAGAGTTACTCTCTAACATTTTTCATTCTTAGACTGGTTAGTTAATAATGTTAGACCACAATTTTAGGAATCAAATATGGTAGTTTTATCAGTAGCATCTATATAAAGAAACATTTCAGCATTTTATTGATCTTGGATTCTTTTTGTTTGCCTTTTTGTTTGCTTTGCTTTGGTTTGTTTATTTTGGTTTTTTTTGTTTCTTTTTGTTTTGCTACCTGCTGAAAAACAAAACTCAGAAAAACATTACCCTGTTTTCCAGATCTTTGAAAGATTTGTAAATATGCAGTCAAAAGTGATGAAAATTATGTCTTATATGTATTTGGTTTAGTCCATATCTAAAGACAATATGAAACAAAATCAGCTATATTTAAAAAAAAATATTAATCAATAGCAGAAACTACAAAACATGGAAAACATATAGGTTACACCATTTATTATTCTTATATCAGCATGGAACATGTCCTCAGAATCACACTCAAGGAGCTAAAAGTGAAGAAATCTGTAGATATTATAATTTAGATCTAGCATTTATTCTTTGACATTTTTCTTTATGGAACTGTATTTTTTCAACTACTGAAAAACATACTGTCTTGTTTAATTTCTTTCTTTCATTTTGCTTTCATCATTGGCATAAGCTGTGCAAAATTAATTTCTTTTAATAGCCTGACAATTCTGAATCTTACTGCCTCTTTCTCATCCGATCATTTCTATAATAGGACAAGGCGGTTGACTTTAACAAATTCTTATTTTATTACTTCTCTTATATCTTTTGTTGTTGTTATCCACAGTGGCATAAAATAGCTGATCAAATCGTGTTGAATAACATCACAAAATTGAAAGTTAGTGGCTTTCACAGTGTGAAACCAATAAAGAGCTGCAATATTGCTGTTCACATGACTGCACTGCTACTGAGTTTTTGAAAACCTTCTTATACATCTATTAGTATGCTCTATTTGGAGTAGGAACTTGTTATTGGGTTGTGTGATATCTACAATTAAAGTTTCAGTGTAATATGTTCTAAGCGCATGATTATCTCATTTATCTTAATTGCATAGGCATTACATTGCCAAAATCAAACATGCATTTATAAAATCAGAATACATTCCTGAGGGCTTGTCAGAATGTTCGGTAACTTATTATATATGTTCTTTTCTAACATAGAGCATGTAAAAAGCACATGAAATGTTTTCTTTTTTTTTAAATATTACTGGTAGGAGGGCAGTTCATACTATATAAGTAAATCCTAAAGAATCACGGAAAATAGAGACAATACTGAAAGTTCTAGGAAGAAGTTTTAAGAAGTTTTAGGAAGTTTTAGAATTGTCTCCTAGAATTTCAGGGTTCCTCTCTGATCATCTCTCTGAGGATATGGTTTGATTTATAATTTTCCCTCACCTTTTTATGTGATATATCTATTTCAGAAGAAGCTTATATAGCTGTAAGGTTCTGTTCTCATTTTGAGACTGGGAAATTTGTTGTGTCTTGAAATCTTTTGAAAGGGAATCTAGTAAAGCAAACAAGACTGGCTGTAACAATGCTACGAAAAGTAGAAAACTTTTTACAATAATTTCTTTCATTGGCTCATAATAAATAGAGAAATTCAGTGGGCCATCATGGTAAATTGTCTCTCTGTGTCAAATTTCCCTTTTAGAAGTCATTAATCCTTTGCATAGAAATAAAAAGAGAAATTGCATATCATGAGATTTTTAGATAAAGATAAATATTTGCATTTCCCACTTGGCTCAGCAAAAAGACAAGTAACAATACATGTGGCAGTGGGAGGCGATAATCAGATACCGCTGACATTTCCTGACTGCAAACTTTGTCTGGTGCTTATGCCAAAGATCTAAAAAAGTCTGGAAGGATGTCTCAAGGATGTATTTCTGCTGCTTTTGCCTTCTTTGCATTTCACAGAAGACACAAGAGGCAGCAGATTTATTTTTTTTTTTTTTAGAAATTGGGCAACTTCTTACTTTGGATAAAAATGTCTAACAAAGACTTTATTTAAGGCTGGTATTAGGTTTTTTTTTTTAACTGGGAATTGCCATTTCTAGGGACTTAAACATTTGGGTTCAATACATAAATACTCTTGAGATTCTGTTGTAGTTAAAGATAGGAAATTTATATGAACATTTACCAGTGTGTCTTCTCAAGCTTGAAGATAGGCAGTAATTTCACTCTTGTGCACATTGGCAAAGATAGGAGGTGTAGCACTAACACAGGATCTGCATTTAATTTTTGGTTTTTGTTTTTTATTTTGCAATCTCTCTCCAAATCTGAAACCTGCAAGTTTCACACATGCTACTGGCATTTCTGTGTTGTAATGGAATTATTTACAGAGTGAGAAAGTCCAAGAGGGAAAAAGCAATGGTAAAAATTATGTTGAAATAAAGTATTTGGAGACCTCTTACATCCTTGTCTTCACTTCTTCTACAGACATTAAACTAGAAATGTTGCCTTACTCCAGTGGAAATTAAAACATTTAGGTGTGAGATATGCAGAGTTATGTGCATGTAAGGGAGATCTGAGGAACAGTGCCTTAGCTATGCCTTCCCCATATTCCTCCTTTCATTCACAGCTCAAAACGGAATAGAGATTTCAAGCGTAATGTTTGGGGTTCTTGATTGTGGAAACTTTGCTCATAGCTTTACTCTTTATTCTTTAGTAGGGGTTGCCATTCTGCTTACTGACGTGTAGCTGTCTGCATGTCTGTGGAACTGTTTTAAAATAAAAACCTGGATTTGGCCATCTTAATCCATATATTTAATCCTACCCTGAATATCTGATACATTTTCAGTGCTGGAAAATTGAGTAAGATTTGGGAACAACAATAAGATGAGTCAGAAAAAGAAAGAACAAGAATATTTAAGGTTTAGCCCCTATAGAGCAGGTGACAGGTAATTTATACAGGCTAGATTTACTAGGACTTCTGTGCATTTGTTAATAAAAGGACTAAGTGCATTTGTAAATTGATCAAGCCTCAGCAGAGACGATCAAAAGAAAATAGTATGCCTAGGCTGTATGTCAGGGACCTCTCTTTGTTTTTTAAACGTGTCTGCTGGAGTACTTATCTGAGCAGATCTTTGAGTAGCCCCTGGAGGAAGTGTTTCTGTCTCTCTACACACAAGCTTAGACCAGCCTCCTGTTCACACCTCAGCCTGTGAAGGAGTGAATAAACCCCTAAAGGCACCCCTTGTGCCTGTCGAAACTGAACCTCTGTGGAACCAGTGACTGAGGGATTTTGGAAACAAAAAAAGTGCATAAGGGTCACAAGATCTCAGTCTAGTGATTCAACCAGTCTTTTGAAGAGACTGAAATCAACTTTGGTCCCTGATCTTTCAGCGTTCATTATGCAATGTATCATTGCATAATCACAGAGGTTGTCCAGGGATTAGTTCTGATGCGAGTTTGGAGAATTCATATCTGTGGGTAAGTGGGCACATATTGTGTTTGCATCATTGTATATTTTCCTATTGATTAGTCATTTCAGTTAATAGATACCTTAATATTTACATTCCAGGGTTTGTACACATTGAATAATAATGTTACTCTGTTAAAAGAAATACAATACATATTTTCCACAGCATGAAAAGAAACTTATTGTGATCGAAACTTTCATAACTACTTAAATGAGAGGTAAGTAGCTAATTAGCTAGTCCAGAGGGTCAATATTTAAAGTTATGAAAAAGCAGCCCAGAGGAAAATTAGTACACTCCACTAAATTACCAAAAACAACCTTTGGCTTAACTAAGTGCAACCCATTGGAATTGAAAACTCGTTTGCTTTCCTGTTGCTGTCATACTGCTCTTATGCAAATGTGTAATTTCCTTCTGTCATCCATAGTATTCCTTTAATTTTTAATATGCCTCAAGAAACAGGTGTCTAAGAGCAAGGCTAGATTTTAATTATTTATGTGTACTCATATCTTTAGCATATACAGGCTAAACATCCACAGGTTTTCCTGTCACTTTTCATTTATACATTCTAAATTAGAATTAGCGTCACGTGGTAGTTCTGTACAGATGTGGTCAGTGTGTCACAGTAGATTCTGCATGCTAGATCCTGGTGTTTAGGGAAATGTCTATATGTAGTATTTTGTTATGGATGTAAGCTCTGTGTAGTTTCACCAGAAATATGAGAATTCATGGCTATTCCTTCCCTCTCACTGTGAAATACAGAGCATTACTGCAGGAAGGTTAAATGAAAAGTGTTTCTGTGGTCACCATAAGTCAATGCTTTGCTGAGAGCAAAGATTCATTAAAAGCTTTCCCAAACTCATTTTGTTACATTTTGTACTGCTTGTGTGTGGTCTTGTAGAAATTTGTTACTGCTGCTGATGTCATTCTAATGTAGGGTTTCCTTTTTTATTTCTATATAGGCAGTATCTTAACCCTGCAGGGTTTTTTAGTTACTATTACCTACTGTGGCAGCCTGGAATGATAATGACTCAGAGCACTCATCCTTTGTGGAGGAGCAGGGGTGCTTTGCCTGTGGCAGGGTTTGCACCCCCAAGGTGGGGAAAAGGGAGTTTTGGGGGCTGTGTTTCCAAAACTTCTGATCAGCATAAGACAGAGGGTGAACCCTCACCCCCAGAGAGAGTTTGGGTTTTGAGCCAGATAAGGGACAAGGCTCATCAGGTTAGTTATTGTAAGTGTTAATTATTTCATCTGAGATTTTTTTCTGTTGTACCAAAAATAAATTATGACCTCTTACAGTCAAAATGTTATTCTGGGTGGGAGGAAACATATTTTGACTTGCACCCAAGAATTTACTACTGCTCTATTTAAATCTTAGCACTCTAATCAAAAACACAGCAAGCAGGTTCAAAAATATGAGTCGAAATTAATACAGCAAAGTATTTCTAATCAAAATACTAGTTAAAAATTTTACACAGGAAATATTGAAAATTTAGGCCTTTTTCTCAGGTGCTGTGCTCACCTTCAGCATTTCTCTGTGGTGATGATGTCAGTTTTCCTTAGGCAGAGGCGTGGTGAGAGGCATCACAAAGAGACTTCAGGATACTCCTCTGTGCTGAGGGATTTAGATGTTGATTTTAGTTGATCTTCCTTCCCTCACAGGAGTGGAGCCTAATCCTCCCCATGTCAATGTCCTCCCCACCCTGCTGCCATCTGGCTGCTCCTAACAGAGTGCGACCATGGCCCCAAATCCCCCTCCCTCTGTTCAGCCTTCCCATGGACTCGTGTTTCTTAGAGAGCAACTAAAACAAACTCTGTTTCTCAGGCTCAGGCAGGGGAGGCACCAGGCACTTGGCCCTGAGGCAGAGCTGACACCAGCCCAGCCCAGCTCTGGCCAAGGTGAGCCCTGGCCAGACCTGAGACTGTGCTCTCAGCCCAGGAAAGAGCCTGTGACACGACTAGGAAAAGCCAAAATTATATTCACTGGTCTGCAGCAGGCAGAAGATAGAAGTACTTGTATCTGATGACTTATATCCAAGAAGAGATATTGAAGTCAATTGTCTACTCTTTGAAGGCTATGTAGACTCAGAGTTTTGGCTTGGGTGATTTGTCTTTGGGTTCAGAGAGTACCCCTGAAAATCAAGCAACTGTATTTCAACATCTTTTCTTCAAACAATATGAAAATATAAAACAGAGTTTACATGTAATTTGTTTCATAATAATCTGATCTCTTCCTGATTGACATGTGTTGTGATCATATTTAATTTTTACTTTTAAATAAGTCTTTTTTTTCTTTAAATAGTTTATCCTGAGACAATAGTTACTGCTTTAACATGAGCCTAGCAAGAAGGACAGTGATATGAATGGTAGGTCAGAAGTTGAAATTTAAGCAAAGGTGTAACATGTTTAAACTGGGATTTACAGTAATAAGGACATCCTTTTGTGTGGAAATTCCTCAAAACTAACTTCTAATAAAAGTAATGCAAGGGCCTATTGAAAATCTACTTTCCCTATGTAAAGAGAGATCTTCAGCACTTCTTTGTAATCATGATGTTATGATTTACAACAGTGGATAGCAAACATGTCTGTTCCTGAAGGACTCTGAGTGATGTTCCATGTCAGATTTTATGGCTTCCAACATGAGACTAATGGACAAACATGGAAGAGAGTTGTTTGGGGGAGAGAGAGAGATTATCTGTTGTCTAAAAAAACCAGCAATTATATATTCATGAAAATTAGGTTTGACAAGAAAGAGACTGAGTCTATACCAGAAGGGTCAGTGAAAAATTTGTTTTCAGTTCAGTAGAACTAACATGTCACATGTCACTGTATCAGGAGTAAAGGAAGTCAAAATAACCTGAATTTAACTAGTTGGAAGCTCTGGTCAGTTGTTTGGGGTCATCTGGCTTACAAATCTGAGTCTGTTATTTTTGGAGTAATTTAGAGATCATGACCTTGAACACTAAGAAGCACAATGGAAGGCATACATGAAAAAGGGGAGACTTCCATCGTGTGAGCAAGGTCAGAATATAAGTTTGGGAAGGTGTTGTACTCCTTGTCTTATAATTGCCCAGAACAACACATATTACATGAAAAACAAACAATTTATTTTATTTTAAATCTTATCAGTCTAATCAAAGGGTTCTTCTTTAGTCCAGATTTATTTATTACAGAAAAAAGACAAAGGAAAATAAGGGAAAGAATACTAGTAAAAGGGAGGAAAAAATCACTTATTACATCACATAGACTTCCTACTATCTGCTAATTACAATGGTGTCGCATTCATTCCCTTTCTTTTCTGTGTCCTAAGCCTGTTGGTGAGCCACCACTATCACAAGTACTTTGCTGGGAGTTTGATGTCTGTACTAGGGGGTCCTTTGTCCTCTGAGGACTGATATTAATATTGATGGTTTCTTCTTCCTCACTGTAGTGCTCTCTTGGGACTATTATTGCACGTTCTCTATCATACCTTGGTTTAACTCTTCAGTCTGCAAATTCACATTACAATCAAATCTGTTAGAGTGTCTTAACACACTGGGGGGTACTGTTCTTTAATGCTCTTTGTTGCACCAGCATCTGGTTTTGCCCAGTTTCCAGGTCTGCATTCCTTTAGCTCTTTATTATTTTTTCTTTAATTTTTCTTTTTTAATGTTCCTGGGAGTCTTAAAGGATCCACACAGTTTTTGTCTCATGTTTTCACCTCACTACACTGCATTCTATGTCCCCACTATCGAGATCTCTGTTATCATATCATATCATATCATATCATATCATTTCATATCATGCCTCTGGTCCTCTATGTTACACCATTACACTAGGCCTAATATTTCTGTCTTCAGAAAATGACTTGTTACTCATGACTGCAAAAATTACGAATATTCCACAAAATTATTCAAATACAAACCAGGCTGTAGCCACCTGAACCTTAGAAAATTTCTTTTTCCACCAAGAAAAGTTAAAGCAAAGCTCCAGGCAAACCAAGACAAGCCCAGTCAAAGCAAGTCTGACAGGTGTCAGTCCCAAGGCCATGCAAAGGTGGTGTTTTCAAAGACAATGTGGCTTGTTCCTAGAAGCAGTAATATTGTGTTTTCTGGGCTGCAGGGCTGCAGAGGTTCACAGGGATAAGGGATAAGTAAAGGATGACAAAGAGAAGTGACGTTTGACAAGGACCTGCTGTTTCCATTGCAAGAATAAGCCCTTACTTGACTGCTCACATCCAGACTTTCACTATTTTAGAGTGTTTGTTGTTTTGCACAAAAAACTTTGTTGTTTAAAAGGTGGTAATAAAGTATCTTCACTGAAAAAAGTGCGATCAACTGCTGACTTTGTGTTGAATTCAGTTCAGTGATCATTCTGGCTGCAGTTATACATGCTTTCTGTCAGAGAGCAGGACAATTTTCTACAAAATGTTCTCAATAATTTTGACAGAAAGATGTTCTCCAAATTTATCATGCAAAACATGAGCTAGAAATTTTATATTGGATTGGATTTCTGTAAATTTTTACAGAACAAAATAATTTATTTAAACCAATCTTTTCTATGGATGTTATGCATAAATCCCTGCATACAAAAAATGGTATAAAAAATAAATAGTAGCTTTGGTCATTTAACTTTTTCAGTTTTGGAGTATGAACTCTTCCAACATATTACAATGGGAATTTGTGGTTTTAGTGTATCTTTTCTGTTTAACAGAATATAACAAAACCCATTGAGGTAGATCTTAGCTAAAAGCATAAGAGAAAGTTCTTACACTGAAAAGCTTCAAGTATGACTAGGCAAAAGATGTAAACATTTTCAGAATAGGAATGGAAATAAACTCATTTTACAGCTGAGGGGGGACTGTGTTATAACTGGATGCAGGAAAACTGTCAAGCTTAAGTTCATTTTTCTTGGAATAACATCATGGCTTTTCCATACTGAAAAAGTATGGAAAGTATTTTTTTCTCTGTCTGAGATATTTCTTTGAAGCGTGTTTGTCATCATATATTATGGGTCTGGGACACTTGCCTGTGATTATATGATTGCTCGTGAATGCTCTGCTAATGGTATTTTTCCTGAAGAAAAATATTGACTCATTTGTTTTGAACTCCTACTCCACCCACATGTGGTAGTGTAGAATTATGTAAATTTAGTAAATGAGAAAAGTAAAATTCTACCAACTGTAAGAGCATTTGTTCAAATGGGGGTATCTCTTATTTCAGTGTGATTTCAGAATGATTGTTATGGAAGTCCTATTGTAACACATGTGAAGATCTAGGTTGTTATATTTGATCTTAAAAGTATTGTCTTATAAGAAATCATAAAATAACTGAAAATTGCCAGTAGATCTTTTAGCTGTAATTAAGCAAACTAAGCCTTACTTCCATTTACCCAATTTAAATTTACTGTCTTTATTAACATTTAAAGGTTTTCATTTTAGATTTTCATTTCCTATGGTTTTATAGAAATAACTAGCCTCAAAAAATATATATTTTTATCAGATCAAGACTGGCAAATATAAAAAGGATTTTCTGTTAATTTTGGTCTATCCCAGCATACTTTGTGCTGAGGAAGTTTCTATTCTTTTGCTTGGTAAGAATAGCAATTTGATCTAGTTGAAGTAAACCTGTCCTACCTGTTTTAAGCCATCCCTCCATTTGTTTCAAACTCCTTATGGATAGGAAGGACCATATATTATCATTTATTTAAGGTAAAAAGAAAATGTATAGAAGAATTGAGAATGCTTTATTGCACAACCCCTCAAACAACCCTGAGAACAGCGTTGTAAGGATTTCAGCAAAAGAATGTTGTGTTGTCCTCTTTTAGGACATCTTGTATTTTATTATTGCTGATTTTTTTTTTTCCTCGTAGTGCATATGCTTGTGAAAAACTGGGAAATTAACTACAGAGGATTAACTACAGTACATTCTATTCCAGGAGTACAGTAATATCCATACAAAGCTTAAATGAATATGCATTAAACTACTGCAGGTCTAAATCTTATCACAGCAATATTTGAAAAATCCCTACATTCTCCTGAACAGGACTATATTAGTGTGGAACTTTTGAGACACAACAAATGAGAGTGGAAATTTTGTGAGACAAACAGAATGAATAAATAGCAAAACAAAAAAAAATCTGTTCTGAAATTAATTTTGTTTTCCAATTGCTAATTTTTTCCTTTGTTTAAATTTTATGAGTAAGAATTGGTGTTCTTGGGTTTTGGTATTGGTGTTCTTGATGATCTTGATTTTTGCCATTCTTGACCTTTTATTTTCAATGAATAACTAGCAAATCAATGAAAAACAGTTGAAAACATCTTGGCTTAGAAGTCAAAAATCTTTTAAAGTTGAATTGCTAACTTTTTCAGAGCACTGACTTTCTGTAGAATATAGGATTTGTGATGTTTTGTTTGAAACTGGTAAGGATAAAATTTTGGTATATAAGTCTCCTTGATTTAATTCTTAAATACTTAAAAAGTTTTCTTTTATCCTAGGAAATGTCTTTCTGATGTATGGCTTTAGTGCCTAAGGGAATCAGCAGGTATGAATCACACCAGGTGATAGAGGTATGATGGAGAAGATTGAAACAGTGATTAGGATTCTTAATTAGCAAGAATCTACAGGCTATAAATTAGTGCCAGAAGAAGTAATTAAACTACTTTATTTGAGTTAAGGGAAAAGCATGCTTAGTTTTAGGAGACAAATTTAATGTGAAGATTAAAAGAAAAAAAAAAGATATTTGTGTATGAGATGCAATGCAGATATATTCCAAACACATTTGAAACAAACATGACCAACTCATTTTTTTTCTGCTGTTATGAGAAGCTTCTGTTTGTTATTCATTAGGTGCCTTTTTTTTCCTGTTCTGTTTCTTTATTTTAATATGTGTACAGTATTTGCTTTTATTCTTTTTCTTCTTGCCGTTTTTCTATTTTTATAAGGGCAGCTGTAAAGGATTTGGAATCAGACACGTAGAGAATAAAGCCTCTTCCTGTTGTAGCTGATTTTACAGTCACTTTATGGGCAAATGTCTCCTGGGATCAGAAAGGCAAATTATTCTTTCAAGGTGTCCCTGGTCAGAGAACCCCATGGGTTTTCACAGTTCTTTTGTGTGTCTGTGTCTATTACACCAGTCTGCTCTGAGTGAATACGAAGCTTCTGGGCATCACATAGTTTGCAAATAGACTGTGCCCTGATCTTGAGCAAATGTTTGGTCGTTAGAGACCTCTAGGAACCTTCAAAGTTTTTAAAATTAATTTAAATGGGATCATTATCCTGATTCTCTCTATAGCACTATTACAGAAAAGAGTCCTTTTGTGGTGTGTATGCCAACAGGCATTTAAATTTACTTGGACTTTTTTTTTTTGGTTGATATTTTATCTCAGTTTAAGTAGTTGGTGGGCAGAATAGGGTTTGGGGGTTTTTGCCTGGTTTTTTTTTTTTTTCTGACTAATAAACTTTCTGCATTCCTCTCACCACTTCTCCTCCTTTCTTTAGGAATGTAAATAATAGTGTTTAATATTCCTTTTTTGCTTTTCTTGTACTGCAAATGTATTGTAATCCTACCATCTGATCTGACTGGTGATGGAAAGCTATATTACCTGTAGCATCTCTAAGCACATCAAAATGATCTCCCTTAGCACCATGGACTGATGCTTGCATCCAGCCTAGTTCTGAGTCCTTTTTCATCATCTATGTAGCATAATCTATTGTTCATATATTCGATTAGAGTCTTCATGGTGTTTAATATATCTAGAGTTTGTTGAATCTGACTCTGAAGATGAGTCAGTTTTACTCCTCCTCCCTCTCCTACTCCTCCTGACATTTCTGCATCAGAAGTAATATTCTGATATTCTGAGTCTTTTTTTTTTTTTCTTTTAAGAGATCAAAGGGAATTCAATCTGAGGAAACTCTATCCACATGCATCAAACAGGAAACTTACAGAGTGTTAGTGCAACCTATTGAACATTTTTGCGACCCCTTACTTTTTGGCTTCTGACAACTTCCTTGGAAGTTTTTTCCCCTCCTTATCTTTTTGGTTCAAGAATCAGTAGATCTGAAAAGCAGAGTGCTAAGGAGACTGTTCCTTTTGATTAATAAGTGAATAGATTTGCTGTAGAGCCAAGAATGGAACATCTTGTAACTGTTGGCAACATTACTAAAAGAGTAAGTATCCTCATGGATGGGGCAAAGCATAATGAGAGTTTTGATCAAGAGAAAAGGATAGTCTTAGGCTTTCAAGAGTTGTTGCATTAATGTAAACAGCTATCTGTTTTATTGTGGATGTTGTCCAGTGACCAGAGGAATCAAAAAAGTTATTTTCAGGCTCCTATGATTTTCAAACAGGACATGTTTTTGGCTATTTGACTTCATTACTTCTTTTCTGGCGGAGCCAGCCTGACTTTGTATGTCTGATGCCAGAGAGTGGCATTCATATTTTTTAGCTCAGGAGGTTGCCACTGCAAATCTACATGAGATGACTCTTTTTTTCCATTCTGAATTGCTCATATCTGTACTGCTAAAGAACACTGGAGTGCATCATGCAAGACATTCAGGGAAGCTGTTTCAGTCAGTTCATCCCAGGATTAGCAGTGAGAATGGAAGCTCCCACTGAAACATCTCCCATTCAGAGAAGATGACCATGCAGGGAGGTTCCCTCTTTTAATTTCTCTAATGCAAATAGAGTTATAGCTGGTCAATGCTAGTCCTTGTTCTCTACTACTGCTCCTGTAAAGGAGATGCCAGGGAAGTAGCTGGAGCACAGCATACTCTGGCTGTCTCCCTAGTTGTGTTATGACTGCATGTTGTTCCTGATTGTGACAAGTAAAAGCATTTCCTTGTTTAGGCCTTCTCTTCTCTAAGCCTGGGACAGAAAACACTTCCTGGCTGCATCCCATCATAGATCTGCTGCATCCAACAGATTTTTGATGCTGTAGGAAATCTGTCATTCTGTGTAGATCACAGATTCACAATCTGCTCCTAAAAGCCAAAGATTACCATACATGAAAGAAGCTTTACTATCGAGGAAGTTAGAATTTCTCCAGGGTCTACTTATATCAACAGTTTCAGCCATTTTAATCTCCTCCCCAAGAAAAGAGAAGGAAATAAACATACAAGGACACAATTACTTCGGTCAATTTCAACCTTGAATTTGGTAGATTGTTTAGGTTCTGACTACAACATTTGTCCCTTGGACACAGTAGTTCCTTCTGAGTCACAGACATCAGAGGAATGTTTACAAAGCACAATCTTGGTACTCAAATGCAGAGATAGAACATTTGTTGGACCAAAACCCTCTGATCAGAGGGGTTCTAGAGCTTGTATACAAATTTCAGTGAACATGAAGGAATTTCATTGATTTATGCTTTTATGACTGATTTGAAAAACAGTGAGTATAATCTAAAGCAAAGTTCTCTGTAGTATTTAGAGATGTCCAAACTGATTCTGTGTGTTAGAAGGGAGTGCATGTAATATAGTCTATGTGAATATATGTGTATATGTGCATCTATTTGTATATTTCAGGACATGGAAAAAACCAATTTGGCATGGATCCTGTGATTTTAATAACTGGATGTTGTGGTAAGATTCCTTTCTGGATTGGAGGATGCAATTACCAAAGGAAAGGGGCTAGGTCTGGCACTGCCTTTGAATCTTTGTGATTCAAAGGGAGTTTTGGCACTATAAGTCTTGTATTCCTGTCTAATGAACAGAATATTCGGGAAGGAGAAACTTTAATAACTCTTAAAAAAATTAAAATATCTGTGCAACACAAACTTTTAAACTTTTAATAAGATGTCAGAATTCCAGAAAGGGGATTTTTTTTTTTTTTTTGGAACAGTTACATAGTCATTGAAAAATCACATATATATGAATCCCAAAATTATAATTATGAAAAAATATATAATCATCAATCTATCATATAATTATAAGATGTATAATTAATAAATATATATGCATGCAGTAATTTATAAAATGTTATATCTGTATACCTATATTTTTATACCTATGTAAAAATAAGGCATATTTCTAAGTTTTCCTTTAGCTATCTTCTTACTTGGATTTTGTTTTCTGAGCTTTATCCATTCTGAAAACCTTTCCATGTAAGGATACGTTGTAAATAATTTTTCTTCCTGTATAATGATCTATTGGAAAAGAGAAGATTACTTGATTTTTTCCTATTATTATGTGACTAATTGGATGCAGAGCACATGGAGGAACATTAGTGTATAACATGAGCTACATTATTGGTCTCATAACCTGAGTCGGAAGAGAAGTGACATTTCCCAGATCAGGACTTTAAGCATGTGCCAACTTCATTAAAATTGTGAGACTGAATTTTGCCCCATGAACACTACCATTTCACTGACAAGGAATTGCCTGATCTGATTACTCCAAGCACTCCTGGAGGCTGTTTCTGCTGGGCCACAAGGGCTTTTGCTCCGACTGCTGCTCTGCAGCCGCTGCAGACCTGTCCCTTCCAGGCTGGAAGCTGCTGGGCTGGGGCTGGAACTGGGCCTTTGGGAGGCAGCCAGGGCTGCAGTGACACTGCCAGAGCTGCACACTGTCCTCTTGCTGCTAGGAAGGGCATGGATTCTTGGAGGACATGACTTCTGCTTGCTCACAAGGAACAAAGATCCAGTTTCTGTACTGACAGGAACACACTGTCTTGAATTTAGGATGGATGTTTTGTTTCCTACTAGGTGCAGAACTCCTGTGTCCTTTGGCAGGTGGCAAATACAAGGGATCTGCTCCCCTAAGTGGTGGAACATCCCTGTGTCTCCTGGCTGACAGTTTGAGTCTTGATTCTTACTGGCTTTGAGGAGGGGAGAGAAGAGGAAGGGAAGCTTCTAGTGTTTCAGTTCACAATGAAATACTTCATTTGTAGGTAGACATGTTCCTGATGCATATAAAATAATGTCCAACCCTGATAAAACACATTATTAATTTCAGTTGAAAATGCCTTAGCTTCACCAAAAGACTGAAAGGAAAATTAAGAGCTGACTAATATGCTTTCTGCAAACATTCTCATTTTGTTCATCATCTTCTGTAAACAGATCTTTTTATCTGATTTTATCATCAAATTTTATAATAAATTCTATTAATCTTATGCTTTCTCATTCATACCTCTAGCTACTCATGGGGTGTCTAAATGTTGCCGTGCACAAAATTAAAAAATTGGTGAAAAACATCCACTAGCTATAACAATAACAATAGTAATAATAACAATAGTAATCATAGTAATAATAGTAGTAGTAGTAATAATAATAATAATAATAATAATATCCCTCATATCTGCTTAGGGAGTTGACTATGCTTGTGAAAATTTAGGCTTGTCATTAGCAAATGATGGCTCTGAATTGCTTTGGCATATTATCTTCTCTGGACTTACAATGTCATTAGTTTAATATTTATTATGCTTCATTACCCATATACAAGTTGCTAAATGATTTAATTTTCATAAATGTATGCTATCTTTGTAACATTCTAATAATTAGAACATTTTACTTAGAACTTTGCTCTGTCTCAAAGTCAGTGACAAGAAATTGCCTGTTAATGAGAAAAACTGTTACTATTAGAGAGATATTTCGCATAGTTTAGTATTTTTCTTGGGGCGCAAGCAGATGTTGAAGGAAGTGAAAATAATAAGATTTTATATTTGTAAATACTAATGCCGCTCATTTTGGGTAAAATGAGCAAATTCTTACATTTCAAGCCTGTTTTGTCAGAAATCTCGTTTCCTTGAGTTAGGAGCTGCAGTCTTCTGATAACAGTTCAAGTTGAAAACATGTACATTGCAATAAAGAAACCACAAACTCAGATGTTTAAAATAGACTATTACACACATGCTTTTCTTTTAAATGGCTTATATATGTACCTGTCATGCTTATCATGAAATATTGGGATTTCTTTACATGGAAAAAGTCATATTTGAATCAAATGATCTCAGGGTGAAGTTTCAGTAACTTTAATCATGACTGAAAACAGGGCTATTCTTGGCTCGCTTACATATAGTTTCTATTAACTAAGTTTCACCAGTCAATACATGATGAACAGCCTGATGTGTCTTATTAACAAGTACTGCAAATAGCTGTGAGAATACAGAAACCTTGAGTCTGCAGTCAAACCTAGGTCTGTTTGCTTGGAGAGCAGATCAAGAGCTGTTTGGAATAATCACAGTGGTTAGTGAAGCTGTGAAGGGACACCCATCACCCAAGTCAGATGTCAGTAAGGAATTTCTGTCTGTCAAAGGATTAGTCAATATCAGTTATAACTGAGGAATACATTTTAGTTTATTTAAAATTCCACCTGTTAAAAATGTCTAAAAAGGCTAATATGTGATAAAAACTAACATAAAAAGAAAATGGCTAGACAAACCTTAGTATTTGAGCTGAATACATAATGCAAAAAATATAGAAATCAAATGAAAAAATGAGTTTTATTGTGGTTTCAGTAATTCAGAAGAATAATAACATAGGGAGAAACCCTTTAAAAATGAGGGATTTTTGATTTACTATTTCTCTTTAAAGCATAGTTTATTTCTGCTAGCCTCCAGCTGAGTTATAGACCAAGGAGGATAAGCACCAAGGACTGCAATTGTACAAAATGTCCTTGCTTAGACACTGTTTCATCTCTTTTAGATCAGGCTGTATAATACTTGGGCTCAAATAACCTGTAAAATGCTTCTACTCTGAAATAAACAATGGTAAAGTCAGTGCTTTCTCATGTTTTGTTTTCTCCCCATTATTGAGCTATAGTGAGATATATTTTAAATGTGTTGGTACTCATCCAACTAATTCATATATGTTCATGTCTCTCCTTCCCCCACCCCCCATTTTAACTTTAGAAAAAACAGTATGCTTTGGAAAAAGATGAACATTGTGCTTGCCCACTGTTTTATAGTGTGGTCTTGTCATTGATGGACTTGTTTTCTGGACTTCATGGAATAATCAAAACATTTACATTGGTACTTGGAGGTATCTTAGACTTTTGGGAAGAGGACCAGAACGGATGTCCAATTGTGAAAGAGTGATGCTTGCAGAGCATTTTGAAGGCTAGACCTTTAGTGGAATCTTGAAAGTCGTGGTATCACTGATGTTAAAATATGAGTCTGTGCAGGAACCACAGCATTTTTATTCAGAATTTGTAAACTTAGTTACTTGGTTTAATAGTCATTCTGGCTTGCTATTTCAGTAACCATGCTGTAAAAAATAACTGCCCTTAAAAAACTCTCCTTAGGAATAAAATGTTTCATTAGTTCCCTTTAAGTGATTTAAAATAGAAATTATTTTAAGTAAAGTAAACTAAAGAATGAGTTAATGGAAAAATGAATCTGTCATGAGCACATCATGGCTCTCATACCTTCTAAAATATCAAGACCACTTTAAGAAAAGCCCTGTGGGCCAGCCTCTTGATTTTAGCCTTATCTTTCCCATAAGAGTATTTGTTATATGGAA
>VXBQ01008250.1:21970-73552 GCA_013400175.1 Phainopepla nitens | reverse complement strand
TTTTTTTTTTTTTTTTTTTTTTCAAACATGAATTACTTGATGTGGTTTTCCTAGAGGGACCTCTTGAAGTATGTGGTAAGCTACTGGTTTCTTGGAATTTACTCCTTTCTGTACCCTGTTGGAATTATAGCTGACCTTATTACATCTTCCATTAGATAGTGTTAATGTATTTTCCTTTGTCTAGTCTATCATAAGTGTGGAAGCAAAATTCTTTTTCTCTTCCCAATTTGTTGAACTTGCTGATGGCTCTTGCTTTCTTCCTTTCCTGTGCTATGAGCTCCTTCAACCAAGTTCATTTATGAGAGCCTCTAATTCCTGACTTATTTCCCTTCTTGTAAAAAGCCAATTTAGGACTGGTCCAATAAGTTACTTGGAGATTGCACATTTTCCTTTATGTAGCTTTTTGGTTGTCTGGTATATTTTCCTAAAAGAATTGAAGTCACAACCACCAGAATGTTTTTTAAAGAAAAATATAAACCTTTTTCTTTATTTAGAAACTGAATGCTAAAATTCAAGTTCCATCCTCACATTTTTCCCTTGCTCCAGCATGAATCCTCCACACAGTTTACAGTCTTTCAGGATAAACCTGTTCTCTGGGCTCTCTGTGGGCCACAGTTGCTTAAGGAATATCCCCCTGCTCTGGCGTGAGGGTCCTGCAGGAGCTGCAGTGTGGATATCTGTTCCACTGTGGACTTCTCCCTGGGCTGCCAAGTGGCAACCTGCTTTGCTGGGCTTCTTTCCAGGCACTGCACGGGAATCTGCGCTCTGATGCCTGGAGCACCTCTTCCCACTCCTTCTCCCCTGACCCTGGTGTCTGCAGGGCTGTTTCTCACACTTTCTTCCTTGTCCTACTTCACTGGTCTCAGGTAGTTTTGCTGTTTCTTAAATAAAAATTCCCAGAGGTGCTGCCTTTATGGGCAAGGGGCTCAGCCATGCCCTGTGGTGGGTGGCATGGAGTCATCTGGAACTGGCCCTGTCCAGCCCAGGGCAATCCCAGCCTCCCATCCCAGATCCCCAAGCACCCCCAAGGCCTGGGCACCGACAGCCTGTTCAGTGAACCGGGACTGGTTTTGTCCAGTAGCAGTGGTAAGTGATTTCTCATATTTCCTTCTCCTCTTTCCTTGGTTCCTGATGCATGTTCTCATGTCCCATTGAGAGGCAGGACAGTGCATTGCATATCATGTGTGTCAGTTCCTGTGCCACTGCAGGTGACAGTGGCCCTTGCTTAAACCTCCACAGTGATGGCAGCCCTGTGCTGCATGTGGACCTCCCAGGGTATAGCAGAGTCTTGATTTCATTCTATGTTTTGCCAGCTGATAGTGCTGAGAGAAGTCATCCTCAAAGGCCCTGGAGATACATCCTTCTGAAGAGTAGTGCTGCCTTGGAAACTGCTGAGCTCTCTTGCCTCTCACAGTGATGTAACTGTTTGCTGGTCCCTGAGCATCCTGATTCATAAACAGTTTCCAGCTCTGATATCACTGAAGAATTTTATGGATTTGGTTTTTTTTGTTTGTGTTGTTTTGTCAGTTTTTTTTTTTTTGGTTGGTTGGTTTTGTTTTGGTTTGCTTTCTTTTTTTAGTCTTGTTTTTGTTTGTTTTTGGTTTTTTGTTTTGTTTTTGTTTTGAAATTAATATGAAACATTGGCAGCAGTGGGGAAAAAAAAACAAGCCCAACTCAACCAACTAAGAAAACCTCCTCAGTCCTCAAGGTATCAATTTACATTTGATCCAGTCAGATATTTCCACTTTCTCTAACAATTGATTTTTTGTCCTACAATGGAAGGACATAAGCTTGACCCTTAAGTCAGATTCAAGTTGATAAAATTCTAACACATTTCATTCAGTGGGATTTTGAGCCTGTATGAGTATACTGCATTTTTATGAAAATATATTAAAAGTTTTGGGGACTAGAATAAGAGTGAGTAAGCACTGAAAATTGAATCTGGTGATAAAGAGATGATAAAAGTTTACTGCAGTTGAGTTAGAAGACCAAACTTTTATTTATCAGGTTATTTAGGATGCTTGGGACTGAGATTTTGTGTACATTCTTGGTAATCTTTTTTCAGAATTAATTATCTAAGTCCTATGTAGTTGAAGAGATACCAATTCTGATTTTTTTTTTTTCAACAGAGTGATATGTAGTGTTATTTTGTAGACAGAGGATGGAATTAAGAGCATTTTTAGTAGGTTTTGTGTGTGTGTGTCAGTTTTCTGTGGTAATCTCTTTTTCCACATCTCTTCAGACCCTGCACTTCAGAGCAGGTACTGAGGGGGATGAAGTCACCTCCACTGTAGAGGAAGATCACATTTGAATCCACCTTGGATGTGTGTAAGTCCATGGGACCTAGTGAGATGTATCCCAGAGTCCTGAGGGAACTGGCTGATATAGTTGCTAAACCACTAATTTCAAAAATTGTGGCAGTCACTGAAATTGTAAATAAGCCTGTCTCTTTAAAGGGAAAGTTTAAATGGCTTACCCTGAAACGCTACATTTAAAAGGTATTTTCTAGTGCCTTCAAAATAATGTGTAAATAATTGCACTGATATAGGGGATACCTTTGCAGAAAAAAAAAAAAAAAGAAGGATGCACTTCGCCCTGCTCTACTTAAAGCAGTGATTCTGTACTCTCTGTGTCTTTCTTTATCCCTACTATATTTCAACATGAAAGAAATTTTTTTAATGGGCAATACTTTGAAAATGGTGGCTCTGAAAGAAAGGATTCTCTCTCTGCGTCTGTATTGTGACAACTCGAATTTGCAGACAGTTTCTATCTGTGTACCTGCTACAACACACTGATTTCAGCTAAGGACTTGAACAAATCTTCTGTTGTGATCTATTTAGAAAAAGAATTAATATAATAACTTGTCTCTAAAATCAACTTTCAATCAGGAGTAGTTGCTTGGACTACTTTCTGTAACCTACAAAGCCATACTTTTATCAAAGATTAACCACTTTTCCCTCCCTTTCCTTTACCTTTTGAATATCAGACCTAGAAACCAACAAAAACATCTTTAATAAATATAAATATCATTAAATAGAAATTGAGAAAGTTATTGCTTAAATTTGTAATTGAAGCTCAAAATCACTTTTAATTACAATGTTTCTGTTACATTCTTTTCCATTTGTTTTCTTTGTTTAGCTGTGTACCTAATGTATAATTTAAATAATAATTAAAAAAAAGGGGAAATTACTTTGTATATCTTAGAAATCTAGCCTAGTTGATCTTTTCATAAAATGTATTGATAAAGGAATATTATCATTATTCATGTTCTGGTAAGACTCAGTGATTTTTAAAATTGAGTAACCATGGAAACACAACTGGGTAACATAAGGAAGAAAGTTCAGGGGTAAATTTATGGTTAGTCTTTTAAGAAAAAGTTATTTCTGTTTTTGACAGTATAATTGAGCTCAGTTTTTTATCTAATCTCTTAGCAGTTCATATGTGCAGGTAGATTATATATATATGTATATACATACACATATGGAGCATATTTAATTGAAATAAAATAAATATTTACTTTAAAACATAATTTCTAGTGGTTTGGGTGGGTTTTTTGTTTTGTTTTGTTTTGTTTTGTTTTGTTTTTTAATGCATAAATTCTAGCCAGAAAACTCACTAGTTTTTCCCCCTTCATTTTTTTCCTAAGTGAGAGTTTGAGTACTCCTCCTGAGTTATAAGTTAATTTTAAAAGGCAAATATCTAAAGCATTGTGGTAGAATACTCTAGTAGTCAAGGCATTAGAAGGATCACAGATGGATTATTGGACCAAAGTGTAATAGAAACGTTACAAATGTAAGGTAAAGTCAGTTTCTTGTTACTGTATAAAGCATATGTTGTTTTTAATGTGATAAATCACAGAACTCGTAGGGGTTTGCGTAGTATTTGGCACACATTCTGGTGTCTGTCTTTTATGTTGCTTGTGAACGTGGACTAAAAATATGTATGTGCTTTATTAGAAAATATTCCCCAGGTATTTCTAGGCTATGCTTTCATATAATGACCTGCTGAGTAATGTTTTCTCTTCTGTATATCACTGTGAACTTCAGCCTCTATTTTTCCTTAGCATTTCTAATCCACATGAGGATATGCATCTTGGTATGATGGAAAATGAGTTGAGTTCTGTAGTGTTAATAGCTGCAATTTTTAAAATTATACTTGCTTTCTCTCAATATCTAAAAGCCTTCAGATATTTTAAGCAAAAAGGTCAAAGAAATTTTGAACTTTTTTACTTTAAACTTTTGAAATTTGTAGTTTGTGACTTTCTTTGGAATAAGAGTATTTATGTTTCTGACTAGAATCAGCATTTCTTAGGAAAGAGGTCTTTTCTCCTGAATCTTTTTTTTTTCTTTCACCCGCATTTCCTGCACTCATCTTCTACTGTCACATAGAGGAAGTTGAATAAGAAGCAAAGTCCCAAAATGTATTCTCTTTGTTCTGATGCAACCTCTAAAATGCATCAGATGTCAAGCTATGCCCACTGTGAGCAATTCATGAAGAAATTGCCTCAACATTTTGATCACAGTCAGGCTTTTATTATGAAAGTAACTGGCATAGAAAGATACCTTTAGAAGTGTGAAAACAAGCGACACAATGAGGTAAAAAATGATGAAATTGAGCACAGCACTGGCACAGTACAGCTGCTGTCCCTGGCAGTGGCTGCAGCTTTCAACAATAGTCTATGGCTGCCAGGAAAGCCCCATTACTATGGGGAAGTAATTTCTATTGGTTAACATTTATTTTAATATCAGTGAAGAGTTCAAGCCAGAACCCCATCTGTGAAAAACTCTGAACTTGGGTAGTTTTTATGAAGCTGCTTTAAGATTTATGTAAAGGTACACTTTACCTTGTCTGCCTTCATAAGTGATTTTCTATCTATTCTAAATCAATGCTGGAGACAGAGCTTTGCAATCAAAAGAATATATTCAGTAGTTCAAGGAAGATGAAAAAAAGAAGTTAAGTGAACATGGAAATCATTTGCACTGTAGAAGGTGACATTTCCTTTTCCTTCCCTTGAGTTTGTATGGTAGAGGAGACCCCTCATTTTCAGTGGAATTTTTAGTGTGCAGTATGGCAATACAAAAGCACAAGTACTGTCTTCGTTTTCCATCATTTTCCTAGTAGAGTTTATACACTGAAACTTACTTCCACCTGCATCTTGCTGACGGATGAGTTCAAGTCTATCAGGTGTCTGATATCCTTACAGAATTCTGAAGTTCTGTAACCCAGAGTCAACAGACTCAGTAGCATTTTGCCTGTCACTTACAAGGTGGCTCATATGCTTTATCATATACAGGGGAGGCATATATATGGATAAAATCTAGATTCAGCCTGCTGGCTTAAAACAAGTAAATGTCCTCATTTGGACTTGGTAGTTACCAGGAACCCAATTATCCATTGCTTGCCCCCTCTCATGGTCATTTTTAGCTATGTGAGAAGGTGTGGTATGCTACACAATTTAAAGTCCTTTTGTCCCTGACATGCTTATATGACAAAACTATGAATCTATGGAGTATCAAGCAATTGATATTTGTGATTTCAGCCTTTCAGTGTTGCAGGAATTCCAAAGTTAAAATTGATGACTGTCAAGCCCTTGAAGGAGCTAGAACCTTTCTTGCTTTATTTTAGTCTTCTAATGAGCTTGAAGAGGTGAGGACCAAGAAAGTGCTCGTTAACAACAGCCTTAAAGTCTTTATAAAGATGGTTCTAGAAAAAAGCCACCCTAGTGTCTTTGGTCCTGTGCTCACCCTTCCAGGCTCCTTTTGGGTTTCCAGGTTGATGGTTTATGGCCTCTCCTAGCCCACAGTAAGTACAGCTGTACTATCACTGTCGTGAGCTTTTTTCTGCGTGGACTGTGATGTTCATGATGAGAATCCCCACCTCTTCAGTTCTGGGACCTGCTTGGGTTTATTTTCATGTGTTTCCTTGTCCAGGCTGCTGCCTTCTGGCAGTTTTCAGCTCAGGGCACAGTTTGTGGGCTTTACTAGGAGTGACAGAAATTGTTGTTACTGGGCTACTCTTTATTTTAAAAGTGGTTTTGCATAGAGTCAGCCGCATCAGTTTCAGTGAGGATTAATCTATATCTTCAAGCAAAACATCTGTCCCAATGCTTCAGAGAGTTAGGTTTATATTTCCAAGACATCTTGGATTATTTGTTCCAGGTGTCATGGTCTGTCTTACCATTCCCTCCAAATATGAGCTCTTGACACTGGAAATAGCTGAGTAGTTTTAATTTATGGCAGCAGCTTATTTTCTGCTGAACCTGAGTATATGAGCTGCCTATAAGCAGCCTGAGAAACATGAAATAGAAGATGAGAACTGCAAGGAATACTGAAATCCTTCTCAAAGGTTCATGGCAAGTGAGAGCAGCAATGTGTGGGTTGCTGACAGGACGTGGATTTAGGTGTGAGAAAGGAAGGAACTGAGGTCAGTGATACAGGTACAGGATGAAAGAGGGTGGATAGCAATTCAGTGCTGCTGCTGCTTGGGGATGGTTGAGGTGCAGGCTGTTGTTACTGAATTGGGATTTGAGATGCGCGTGTGTGCGTGTAGGGAATTTGCAATAGCACTGACAAGCAGAAGTTCTCATGCTGTTTCAAGATGTGTGGAACTGAAAACAGCACTAAATAAAAGCAGTATCTTCACAGAGCACAGCCTGCCTGTCTCTTCATGCCACATGAGCTTCCATTTTTATGTTAGATCTACAGGTTTTTCTTTATTGCTTAATCACATGGTAGCTCTAATTAATAGCCCTAATACAGGATGGCAAAGAGTCAGGTCAGCAATAGGAGATGAGTGCCATTTTTCTGAACTTGATGGTGAACAGTGGGTTAGTGGAATCTTGTGGAGAAGGTACATAAGTGCATATTAGAGTGCATTAAAATTTGTCTTTTCAACCTTAAGTTATTGTACATGCATAGTGGTAGACAAGATGAGCAGAGATAAAAATCGTGAGGTAGATTAACCCTTCTCTTAGAATAATTTTATCTTCTGTAAAGAAGAAATGTCATGAATTGGGGTCAGTCTTTTAGAGAGTCTTAAGATTCAATGTATGACTTTTTGAGGAGTTCTTGAAATAGTATTTTTGTTTTCCTTAACTATAGTATACTGAAATAGTTGTCCTGGATCAGAATTATTCTCATTGACCCTTAAGACTTTTGGTATGACTTGCATTTTTGAATCGCAAGAGACAAGTAGAACATATACTGTCCTAAATATATAACTGATTGTGCAAAGAAAAAACTGGTATGTAAAAACTCTGTTCTTCATACACTAACTGGTGACTTAAAGTTGATTTTCCAGTCAAAGTGCATATCATCTTAGAACCATGTTTTTTTCCCCAATTTTCCAATGCTTATGTAGCTCCTACAATTTGTTTGTAAAGGGGAAGCCTTGATTTGAAGTTTTGTTTCAAAATGGGAATAATACTGAAACCTGATTCTTAAAATTGGATATTCATTTGTTAGTTAGCTTTAGTTCTACACTGAGCAACAGCAGTGCTTTCCTCAGTCTCAGTTTTGAAGGGTAAATTAATATGAAGAAACATTCTTCTGAAAATACTCTGTTATTTTCTCAGCAGACAGAGAGAAATGATATTTTGCCTCTTAGAATCTGTGCACATTTTTTTATTATTATTTATTTTTCCATTCAAGAGAGGTAGGTATGAAGGAAAATTTATCAGAATCCCAGAATGGGTTTGAGAGAACTGTAGCATATCTCAATCCATCCTTACCCTCAGAAGTAACAGCTTCAAAACATGACAGTGGCAGCTCTCAGTTACTGCACTGCAGTGCAGTATCAGCTCCTTTCCAAGCAACAGCTGATCACTGCACCCTGCTCAGTGCGTGGTGGAAAAATCCATGTGCTTGTGTAGGTGGAAACATGTGTCAGCCTATTGTGCCACTATCCAATTCTAATAGTAGTAGATGAGACTGTGCTGTTCATTTATTAGTAAGTGCTGAGTTATGCAGAAATATTAAGAATCAATGATCCATCAAATGTAAGACCTGAGTTTCCTGGAAAACTGTCTGTTTCCTTACTGCTTATTCATACTGCAGTTTTTCCTATATTCATATATATTTCTATGTATTAACTGCTCTTTGGCTCCCTGTGTTGGAACAAATTTTTTGCTTCTTAACTTGTGAAATGCTTGAATTGTCAATTCCAGAACTGTTTCACTTAGTGGTTACAGAATGCCTCATTTATAGTCATTTTGAAATGCTTAACGTCAAAACCTTTGAATCCTCCTCTTCGATTTAACAAGTAAACAGGTTTGCTATGAGAGGAAGGGTTTGAAGGTGGCTGCCAAAGATCAGTGTCTATGAATTGTTCTTAAGCAATTATTTCTACTGTTGATTGAGTTGACTTATGTTTTGCCATGAATATGAGGTAGGGTGTTTGAGTTCCATTTGGCTTATGCACAGTAAAACTGGCAGAATGTATTTGCATCTATTTTTGACACTGCCAACCTTCAGTTGCCCACCTATAAATGCATTTTTCCAGTAAGTCTTTTATTCCAAAAGAAGTGGATTGTATGACTCTGTTTATATACCTAGTGGTCCAGTTGAGGGCACATCATGAAAACAGAACATTCTGCCTTAGGTCTTGATGTTAGTGTCAGTCTTTAGAAAATACTTGCAAAAGTGTAGAGGAAGGATGAAATTGTAGATGATGAAGAGAGTTGGGATTGGAAATAGTTTCATCTTGTCACAGTTATTGTGTGAAACTGGACAAGGCATGCTGTCTGTCAATCCCTTCATAAAGTGGTACAAACTACAGTTACCTTGTAGAGATTTATTAAAAATAAATTAAGCATATTTTAATGGAGTTTTGGGAGATTTGAACCAAAAATACTATCATTTACTGTAAGTGTTGCATAAGATTTAGAGTGTAGGAATGTTTATTGCAGTATACTGCTCTCACTGGCAAGACAGCATTTTGGGGTATTTATCTGCATTCTTTTTTTATTTGTTCTACTTATATGTTCTTCATCCTTACTCTGTGCAGTTCAAAAATCTTTTAACATACCCTTTTATTCAGGTAAATTTCTTTCTCCAATTGTTATACTTCACTTTTTCCTGCTGACCTTCCTGGATCAACATTCCCTTTCTTGGAGATGATGTGGCTGACAGTTGTCTTTCATGAATTTTCTCCTTCTGTCCCTAGCTTCTCTTCTATCCCTCTTCAGCCTAAAGCTGAATCATTATGAAAGAAACCCAAGGCTGTGCAAAATTATAATTTACACTTTTTTTTCTCTTTAAAATGTGTTTTTCCTTAATATAAAAAGCCTTATCTAGCTCAATAGATTTTTTTTCAGAAATTATGTGCTGAGTTCATGTCTATGTATTTTTTAGTATTTATTTTAAAATCTGAAGGCAGTACAAAGTTTTCCCAAAATATACTTTGGAGGTTGTATTGATCTCTAATTGTGGATTTGGTTAAAGATTTGTAGAATTTCCTGTATACAGGTGCTGTTTGTTTCCTTTTGGTATTTTTTTTTCCTATGGATTTTTTTTTCTTTATCAGGGATTATTTGTCAGTTTTTGATTAGCAGTGTATTTTCATGTAGAAAGTCATAGCAGTTTCTTTTCTTTGTCATTGCCTGTGCTTTCTGAGCTTGTTTATTTCTTCTTTTTTACAATTTTTTTCTTTTTATACTGAATTATCTTTGGTTTTAAAGGTTTTTGTATCAATCCTCTTTCTATTACTGTATGAACACTTTTGGGAAGAGATTGAATATATGCATCTTATTTAGAAACTGTATGTTCCATGAACTAAACAGTGATCACAAAATTTATTAAACCTGGAGAACTGTATATTCCATTTGATCCATGAGTATAATAACATACAACTACAGAATGGTAAAAAAGGTCCTTTTTTTGCAATAGAAAGCTATTTTATTGTTTTGTTGATAGCATGAAGATGCTAAGAGTACTAAGCACTTAGATCAAAGAGAGTGATAAATTGGAGGAATGTTTTTCAGTCAGTAAGATGAAGATCGATGAAGATAAATGCTAACTACTAAAATTTAGAAATGAGGAATCAAATGTTTAGGTAAAAAATAGGAAATCAATGTGTAGGTAGTAGTAGTATATAAATATATCTGGATGTTAGAATAACCACAAAATGAAATTAATTAATGATGTGATTTTTCTGCATAAAAAAGAGCAAATAGCTCTGGGACATGCAGACAGGAATGTCATTTGCAACACATGGGAGTTGCTACTGAGCTTTTTTTTTCATTGAGTGGGGTATCACAGAAGCATTTTGCCTGGTCTTGGGAATTAGGCTTCAAGAAAGAAACAGATGAATTGGATGGCCTCCAGAGGAGACAAACAGTAATCAGCACCAGATATTAGAAGGACAAAAGAACATTTCTTAGTACTCAGTAGAAAGGTTGAGAGGTATATATGTCAATATTATTGCAAAACAAGTTTGTCTTCTAATGTAGGAAAGATAAGCATGAGCAATGATGGTTCTGTTTCCCAAATGATAACAAATTGAACAAAAATAATCAGCATGCTCTGTAACACTGGGAATCTGGAACAAGAAAACCCTATATGTGACAGCTAAACTCTTGGAAAAACTCTAGGGCATCTCTTTCTCTGAAGGCTTAAAATAGGTAAGGCAAATCTGTATTAATAACACTCAAAGGGTGTGGTGCCCTCCCCCAGTGTAAGGGGAGTGCATAAGTGAGCTGTGTTTGATCCTTTCTGGAGGCCAGATAGGCAGCAAGGGCGCTTTATCACTCTCCTCCACAACTGGACAGAGGGGAGAAAATGTAACAAAAGGCTCATGGGGTTGATATAAAGACAAGGAAAGTTGTCACTCAGCAGTTACTGTCACAGACAAAACAGACTCAGCTTGGGGAAATTAACTGAATTTATTGCCAGAGAAAATCTGGGCAGATAATAAGAAGTAAAACAAATCTTGAAAACACTTTTCCACCCCCACCCCTCCCTCCTTCTTGGGCTATGCTTTCCTTTCCCAGTAGCACAGGGAATGTAGGTGGGGAATGGGGAATGGGGGTTCTGGTAAGTTCATCACAAGTTGTTTATGCTGCTGTTCAGAAAGAGGAGTTCTTCCCCTGCTCCAGCATGAATCCATCCCATGGGAGACTGTTCTCCACTAAATTCTCCAGTGTGAGTCATTCCCACAGTTCTTCATGAACTGCTCCAGAGTGGGTACATTTTTGTGTGTGCAAGGACAGGTTGCTCCAGCATGGATCCCCCACGAGGTTACAAATCCTACCAGAAAACCTGCTCTAGTGTGGGCTTCTCCTTCCACCCCTCTGTAGGTCCCTAACACGAGCCTGCTCCAGTGCAGGGTTCCCATGGGGTCACATCCTCCTGTCGAGCATCCACTTCCTCTGGCATGGGTCTTCTCCACCGGCTGCAGGCAGATCTCTGCATTCCTGGGGACCTCCACAGGCTGCAGCAGCACAGCTGCTTCATCATGGTCTGCAGAGGAATCCCAGCTCCAGTGCCTGCAGCACCTCATCTCCCTCCTCTACTGACCTTGGTGTCTGCATTGTTGTTCATCTCTTGTACTCTCACTCTGCTCTACTCAGAGCAATAACTTTATTTTTACTTTCTTAAATGTGTTATCACAGAGGCATTACCATAATTCCTGACTGGATCAGCCTTGGCCAGCAGTGAGTCCATCCTGGAACTGGCTGGCACTGGCTAGGCTGGACATGGAGGAAGCTTCCAGCAGCTTCTCACAGAAGCCACTGCTGTAGCCTCCCTACTACCAGAACCTGGCCACAGTAGCCCAATAAAATGAGATCAGGCCATTATTATCTACAGTTCTAATTTTTAATGATTTTTATATTTTCTTGCCTATTTAAGCCAGTATGTGTTTCTGAGATGAGATAATGTAAGCTTTGAAAATATTTTAATGATTTTATAAGACAAGGTTTTTTTATGAAGGTATATTAAGAAGTTTTACACATATATATATTAAAAATACATAAATATGCATGTACACACATACATTACAATGTGTAAATAGATATTAGTAAGTCTTCATTATATATGCTTAGATAGATGTGTGAGTGTACGTTTGAGTTTTATAAGCAAGAGATGTTGGAAAAATAAGCCAGTTCCTGAATACAAAACCATCTCTTCAAAACTGAAATAAAACACTACATATTCAAAATAGTTGCTCTATTTAATTTATTTATGTTAATTTACTGTACAATTTGAGAAACAATGGAAAGGAGTTTTTTCACGTTTGGGACAGTGGAAGCTACTGGCAAGGCTGGAGGTATTCAAGTGGTTAGCTCTGTGGGATGAAAAGAGGCAGATAATTATTACCTGTGGAACATAGAGAGGTTATCTAGGGAAAGGATGTGAATGTTATAGTAATGTGTCATTGTTAGATCGATGATTTTTAGTATCTGGAAAAGCTATATTTTAGTCCCAAAGCTTGTCTTTTCAAATTATTTTGTATGTCTCTGTTGAGAAAGAGGTTGAATGATCAGAAATGTAAGAAAGGTTTTGTGAAAACTGTTCTTCCATTAAGTGCATGTCTTATCTTTTAGTGTTTCATATGTGAGCTTTTCTCGTATATGAAGGTATATTCACTTTGCCCTACATAATTTTATACCAGTGTTGGTGCCTTCCATGTTCCTGCACAGGATCCGTGTGTTTCAAGGCTCTATTATGTGAGGTGTTTATGCCAGTTGTGAAAGGGCACATTTTCTATTTTTCATTCTGGTGAAGATTTGTTTAGTGCAGCATATGTTGATGGCAATTTTGATGGTAAGTATGCTAGGGTGGAGGGTTGTTTTAAAATTAGGCAGATGAGAGGAGGTTTAAGTTCCCAATTTGTACTTCAGTTACTTTTGCAATGAGGTAATTCTTTCAGTTTTTGAAAATTAGACCACAGGTTCTTAGGTGCACAATTTTAAATCAAGTTTAGTTGTTACTGAAAGTACTAATACATTTTGACTATTCCAGCAGTTTAGCAACAGAAATGGTTTAAGCCTTCTCATCTTCTGAAAGAATGTTTTTTACAATAGTAAATGTTAGCTTTTGCACATATTTTAATACAGCAAAAATAAAACAAATCCTAGCCTAAAGATATATAATAAATATAATATAAAGTAAATTTCTAAGTAGTGATTTCAAAATATAGCTATAATCTGTTGCAGAAGGTATTTTATGCATTGATCAGGAGCCTTTGGTCTGAGAATCATAGAAGTTGTGATTATTTGCTCTTCTACTCATACTAAATGAAAAAGACATTCTGGCCAAATGGGAGAAGGATATTGCTTTCAAAATAGTATAAGTCCCTATAATGTTAACAGGAGAAAGACACTACAAATATGATTGGTCCTGTAATAGCTTTCTGTATGAACATTGGAAGATGGTTGTCAGTTCTGAGAGTAGGTGTGTAGCTGTGTTGCCAGCAGCATGTCTGGAAACGAAGGATGGAGAGAGAGAGAGAGAAAAAGGTAGTTCTGTATGCTCCACTGCATGGACAAGAGCTACCACTGTCAGCTGTAAATGCTACAGCAGCTGTAAATACTTCATCCAAAGGGGCATGTTGGATTTCCTAATCGAAAACCACTCTGAGATAAAAGAAGGACTTTGTGTCTTGGCCCAGTGTTAGTAGCCATCAATGCATATAAAAAGTGGTCCCTGCTTTATCTGGACAAGATTGGCCTTTTTGAAAACCTGGAAGTGAGCAAACAACCTCCTGTGATATTTTCTACAGAAATTTGAACTGAGTCATTTATATTGCCATAACTCAAAGGAAAGCTTATATAACACAGGCTGTATTTAAGTACAAGATTAAGAAGCTTAGTTAAGCATGTAGGCTTTTTTGTTATTTCAAACTAATCTGCTATGATTTTTTGTCTGGTTTGGCAAAGAAAAGCTTCTAGATTCACTTGCTCACTGGTTTTAAAAAGGCTGCTTGTCTATGTCCTGGCCACCTGAAGGAGAGAAGGGTTTGCACTTAAGCTGTCGTGGTAATACGTGCTTTGATAGACAAGTTAAAGTAAATGTGTCTGCAGCCTTGTAAAACCTTATAGCTTTCAGGTATTAAAAGGCTTCTTTTGGAAGTTACTGCTCATTGCATCAGAGTTGGTGGTGCAGAACACAGACTAATCACACCGGTGCTGAATTTCAGCTATGCTAGCAACTTCCTTGTCATTTTAGCTTAAAACATCAAACAAAAGGCGGGCTTGCATTACGATATGTTGTGTCTGAAAGGGTGGGCATGTCCACAGATATTCTGAGTTTGCTATGGCCAGTGTATCTGCTGGCAAAGCAGGCTGGAGCAATCCAGTACTGCTCCAGCAACATTTCTGAGCATTTTAATGTGAAAACTGTAAACACTGTTTTAAGGGCAAGTGAGGTAGTTACCTGTCTGCATAGCCACATGCAATTTAAATGTGACACTAAGCACGTTTTAAAGACAAGTTCAAGTATAACATCCACACTACTTCTGCACTCATGTAGGCTGTTGAATATTGAATATTGTAACCACTAGCTCATGCTCCAAATAATCTAGTTGGAATTAGACAGATATTCAGGATATGGGCAGGGAATTTCAGGGAAAAAATATCCAACTAACATGTTAATCAACCATTTGAGGAGGTCTGCCTATACCACAGAATGGCCTGCTGAGAGTAGGTATTTTACCATCTTTGTCCCAGGTACTGTTGGATGAGTACAACACTGGCAACACAGCTAAGCAGCAGCCAGATGTACCTCTACAATGAAAATAAACCCTAAGAATTAAAGATTTGAAAAACACAAATGAAGAGAGGGGAGCAGAGCCCTGAAATGCTAACACAAATAGTGAAAGTAGGACTACATTGCTTACCAATTAAGAGTTTTGGTGGAAGTTTACTCTGTGGTTACATGATTATAACTCTTCCATGAGTTTCCATTTCTGATAGCTGATTTTTAGGCATTTATTTTATTTATAGTGTTGTGCATAAACATTGCAAAATTTTTCATGTTTTATACATAGTGGTGGTGAGTTTGTGTTTTTGCCCATTGTAGGTATACATAAGACAAATCTGTGTGTAATTCGCATGCTGTGCATATGACAGCTACACTCCTGATCATGAAATTTATGAAAGAAGTGCAGGAAGAATGACTTAGCCTGTGTTATATCATGACTCACAGGAGTCTTCCCATTTGCCTTAGTGAATGTCTGTAGGGAGAGGATGCTGGCTGCATCTTCTGAATTGCAGAGCCAAGTATTGGAAGAGAGGATCTTTTCTAGAGCTGCTCATGCCTGTGAGTCTTTAGAGACAGCTGTTTAAAAAGCAAAACAAAACAAAAAATACTGGCAGCATAAAATGTAAGGACTCAGAAAGGAAATTGCCTAGTGTTCAGTTTGATAATAAGCGCCATCAATTTTGGATGTTCACAGGATTATGTTCTGTGTCTCTACAATTAAAAAGAAAATAAGAAAAAGCATCAGAGAACATTAGCATAATTGTCATAGTGCAAAGGCTTTGCATGAAGTCTATTAGTATTTTCCTATCTGTTAATTAGCAAAGGAACAATTTCTACAAGATTTCTTAGATAAGCGCTGCATTTCAAAACCTATATGCAGAAATAAGACCAGAGGCTCTCCAGCTTATGAAAGCAAACAAACTCCTTGAATTTTCTGTAAAATAAGTACATGAGTGAAAGATGTTATTAGTGAGAGATAACAAATTGATTTGGGAGATACAGAAAGAGAACTGGAAAGATGATCCTCTTAGAATCATAAAATCGTAGAATCATGTAGTTTGGAAATAAACTTTAAGATCATCGAGTTTAACCGTGAACCAAATACTGCCAAATCCACCACTAAACCATGTCCTTAAACCCCACATCAGCTTGTCTGTTAAATACCTTCAGGAATGCCGACTCAACCACTTTCCTATGCAGCTTGTTCCAGTGCTTGACAGCTCTTTCAGTGAAGAAATTTTTACCAATATCCAATCTTCACACACTCATTCCCAGCAAACTTAAGGCCATTTCCTCTTGTCTTGTTTCTTTTGACTTCGGAAAAGATACTAACCCCTGGCTACAACCTTTTTTCAGGTAGTTGTAGAGTGATAAGGTCTCCCCTGAGCCTCCTTTTGTCCAGGCTGAACAACCCCAACTCCTTCAGCTGCTCCTTATAAGACTTCACCTGTTGCTCTGTTGCTTTCTCTGGACACGCTCCAGCAGCTCAATGCCTTGTGCTAAGGGGCCCAGAACTGAACCCAGCACTCGAGTGTGGCTTCACCGTGTCAAGTAGAGGGGGATAATCACTGCCCTGGTCCCGCTGGTTACAGTGGTTTTGATCCAGGCCAGGAAACCTTTGGCCTGTTTGACCACCTGGGCACACACCGGCTCATGTCCAACTGGTGTCAAGCAGCACCCCCAAATCCTTTTCTGCCAGGCAGCTTTCCAGCCACTCTGCTCCCAGCCTGCAGCATTCCATGGGGTTGTCATGACCTAAGCGCAGGATCTAGCACCTGGCCTTTTTGAACCTCATCCAGTTGTTCTTGGCATTGATCCATCCTGTCCAGATTCCTCTGCAGAGCCTTCCTACCCTACAGCAGATCAATGTTCCTGCCCATGTTGGTGTCACCTGTAAAATAACTGAGGGAGCACTTGATCCCCTTATCTAGATCATGATATACATGAGATACGAAGTCCTCTCAAATCTTGTGCTCAAACTTAGTTTGAATACTCATACAGGTGGCATGAGTACTGATAAAAGTATAACCACAACAGCAGGCAGCTTGCCTTCCATCAGGCATAAAAATATTTATCTGAACCTAAAACTTTTGAAGCCTGAACTGGACTTTCCCTTAGCTGTCACACTAAATTTTTGAGTTTGGTAGTATCCACACTATCTGTTTCTGTCTACAGGAACTGTAATGTCAGGGACTGTTATAGCTCGATGCTGGAGTGTCCAAAATAAATAAAGACACAGACGGTACTAATCTGAAAATATACTCCCCAACTGGTCATTTTCTAATCTGCAAACTGGGGCTGTGTTTTAGGCTGTCCCAAAGATACCTATTGAAACTGTAGCATTGTCACATGTTTTGCATCTTTGGCTGCACTCCCTCTATTTACACAAATGAAGATCTGTGTATGTTGGTATTTTGATAGGGGCTTTTTTTGCTGTCATTTTGTTGATGTCTGAAATATTTTATTTACAAAACCAAACATTATGATTCGTTTGGGAGAGAGTGATAGTAAATATAGAGAGATGTCAGCATGCATTGTTGGCTTGAACACCCCAGCACAGTGTCACTAAATCTCATTCTGGTTGGGGATGATTCCCATTCAGCTGTTGTGCAGTGCAGTCAGAATGAGTTCAGTGTCTGTCCACATCTGTGCAGATATTCAAATTGCCAAAAAGAGTGAAAGAAAAGGAAGGCGAAGGAGGAGGAGAGAAATATGCCTAAGGTTACAGACTGAATTACCGGTGAAGCTTCTGTGTTAGTTTAGTCCTTTTTCAGGGATGCCACATTGCCTTCTACTGCCTTTTAACTCTCCTGACCTTTACACAAAACTCAGTCATGGGATACCCTTAGGAGTGGTTAGCTCTTTGATTGCTGTATTCTGTTATACAACTATTTTGCACTCACTATTTTCTAGTACTTCTAGGTTTTGTATTGCAGTATTGGAGTTACTTTGTAAGACAGAATTACTTGTAAATCAGCCTTACAGCTATATTCAGTTTTGCTTTTCTAGTTTTAGTATCCTTATGTTGCCCAAGTATGTTTACTGCTTAATACAACTTTCTTGAATAATTTTGACAGTATCATCCAAAAATTGTCATAGGTTTTTTGTTTGTATTTGTTTGTTTGTTTATGTTGTTTGTTTGTTTGATTGATTTTTTGGGAGATTTTTATTTGTTTGTTTTTACTCATTCAGATAGTATATTTTTCCTGGATAAAGTTCTTAAAAGGTCATATTTAAAGACAAATGATTACTCTTTTCAAGTCTGCCAAGTACAGACTGTGTTGCTATGTGCATGTTTATTGCATAGATAATACAACGATAATCTAGTTAATCCGAGTAAATCCAATCAAATAAATGTAGTAATTTACTGTATGCTTTCTTCTGAACTGCAAAATTCTTGAATTCATAGTAGCACATATATGCATATGAATACATACATATTTCTCTAAAATCATACTTCAGCTCAAACTCAGACATTAAATTTTATTCCTGAATAATAGGATTTATTTTGTAATGCCGTATTCCTAGTGCCCAGCCTTGGACTCAAATCTTTTTGTGCTGTGCAAAAGCAGGACAAAAAGAACGGACTCCTGCCCCAAAGAGCTGACAGTCTCAGGTCTGAGCAGCAAGACGAGTTGAAGGAGACTGGATGGTGTTACAGCACATTCTCATCTTGCCCTCTCTTGTTGGGTACTTTGCTGAAAGAAGGAAAAATATCTTACTAGATTAACTGATAGAGTTGGAAAAATCCTCCAGAATTTCACATGCGTGGCAGGTCTCCATAGACTCTAAATACATCCTGAAATGATTTGCTCTTGACTTGGCTAATTCGTTAGATGATTTCAGAAGCAACAGTAGGTATTTCTGCTGAGCACTGTTTTACATTAGCAAAAGGAAGAGAGGGCATTCTAGCAAGATGGTTATAAACCTATGTTTCAAGGAGCATAATAAAATTTTGGATGGAGAATTCCTGCCAGCTTTGTGACAGTCAGCAAGGTGTATGTTTGAACCTTTGAGCTTATTGAAAGTATGTAAAACAGCCAGAGTTCCTATTTTAATTTGAAAAGTTGGTCTTACCTTTACTTTGAGGTGCCTGATATTTGCAAAATAGTTTGTGAAGAGTTACGGTAGGCACTCTAGAATGTTTAGAGGGGATATAAATGGGATATTTAGTAGATACTTTGTTCTGAGACAGACAGCATGTGGCCTCCTCTGTGCTTTCTGAAGCCAGTAGAATTGTTTCTGCCTGAATAGGTTGAGGTTGGATTACCCTGAGGGAAGAAGCTGCACAAAAATTTATAGTTTGATTATGATATATCTTTTTCTCTCTTTTCATTTCTGGTTTCTATTATTTATTTTATCTATGAATTTTTGGGTTTTGTTTGTGTGGTGTTTTTCTGATTGTTGTTTGGTTGTTGTGTTTTGTTTCTGTTGTTTGGTTGTTTTAGGTTTTTTATTAGTGTGGGATCATTTTGTCATTTAATTTTACTAAATTATTTTCTTGAGCGTTGCTGGAATATTTGATATAGTTTCATGTCCATATTAACCCTTTGCCTTCATTTTTTTTACCACCTCAAATTATTGTAGAAACAGAAAAGTCAAATATTTTTGCCAGTTGGAATGGCTGCCAGAGCTGCTTCCCAGGTGCTCCTGGAGTCTTGGTGCCTGGAAGAAGTAGTGTAAGTGTCCCTGTTGTTGGCTAAGGGCTGGTTGCCTATAAGAGCTGGCCAAATATGCAGGTAGGTGATTCAGGAAGAGAATCAGCTGTGTCTTAGTTCGACATGTATTTGCTGAGGAGGCAAACAGTCTTCTTGGAGGTCTGGCTGCCCTTCGTCCTTACTGAGCCAGAAACCTTAGGAGCTCTGCTCCATATCAGTGCTTTTGGCAGCCTTGTGCAGAAAAAGGAAACACTGGACAGACAGACCAGCTGCCAGCAATGCTGGTGGAAATAGTCCTGGTACTGGCCTTAGACTTTAAAATATAAATGGATTTTTTTTGAAAATTTTGCTTGTCAATACAATCATTCTTTGCTGGGAAAAGGCTTAGACAAAAGATTAATGTACATTTCCAATTAGAGTAAGACATCCAAGAAAGTAATTACCATCTCTCTGTAGAATATGGAGGACTTCCCATGGTGCAGTGCTGCATTTGGAGAGGAAATTAATGAAGATTTGATATTAATGTTTTCTTTTTTGTGCAACTATTTCTCTTTATTTCATGATCACTCCAAATTATTTTATTTCTCTTGTGCTTCTACTTGTATGTCCAGTGGAGATACATTTTTATGCTAAGAATGAAGGAATGGATCCTTATGTTACCTTATTTTCATTTTAGCAGTCAGTAGAGCACCTCTGTGAGGTGCATATACCCTAAGACAGACTAAAAATTCCATAATTCCATGTTGTCTTTTTTTTGGTGTGGTTTTTTTTTTGTTTGTTTTTGTGGGTTTTTTGTTCTCTTTTGTTTTGTTTTTGTTTTTTTTTAACAATACAAAGGGATTTAATGTGATTTTGTGTTTTCAGTTTCCTAAGGTCCTATTCTTGCCTTGAGTATAGGAAAAATGCTGGATTTATTAAATCGAGAATTCTAAATGTAAGAATAGGTAGAAAAGCAGATTTTATATTATACAGTACTCTAGGATCTGTGTTGATTCCCGCTTTGTTTTTTTTTTTTTTTTGGTAGAAATTCCAAAATTGTTGGAATATTGAAATATTATGATTTTTAAAACACCTTCTGAAAGGTTTCAGGGTTTTATATTGGTCTTTAGAAAGTTAAAAACCCTCAGCATTAAATATTTCCTGAAGAGCAACACATAACTGTTATCTGACATGCTGACTCAAGTCAATAAGACTTTATGTTAGCAGAACTACTGTTTTCTGAGATTTTTATATAATATCTATATATAAAGAATAGAAATAAAGTAGGGCATCCTACAGTATTGAAAATATAATGAATAATCAGCAATCATAGAATCCTAGACTTGTTAAGGTTGGAAAAGACCTTTAGGATCATCAAGTCTAACCATCAGCCCAGCACCACCACAATGCTCACCAGGTCCTCAAGTTCCAGTGAGTGCTTTGGAAAAAATAGACCTAATTATTTCATATTTGGAGTTGAAATTTATATAAATTTCTAATGGAATGAATTAAACAGGTGATCTTTTGACTTACATAGCAAGATATACTAAGTCAGTACAACTAAAGTATTTCTCCTAATCAACTAATTCAGTGGCATCTTATTAAACTAGTCTAATTATACTGTCTTTAGATAAGAGAAAAAAAAAGAAAAGTTTTTTAGGAGTGTTTCACATGTCTTAATGAAATCCATTGACATGTTTTAAATCTGGCTATGAGTATTCACGTACTATAACTCACTGCATAGTTCTATGTGTTCCATAAATAGAATGAATATTTTTAAATGGTACATGTGTGGATTTGGAAGAAAAACTGAGCTGTCACCGACGGAAAATTTATGCTGGCAACTGTGATAAAATATCACATTTAAAAGGATTTGGGGGGAGGTTGTTTTGTTATTTTGACTTAGAGATTGTGTGACGATGAGAATCATTGAAGCATATTGCACTGATTATATGTAGTATTTGGGAGTCTCAAATGTCACAAAACATATGGAATACTAGGAACATTCATCACTATTTGAAGGGACCCTCTAAAGTCTTGATAGCCTGGTCCAACGATAGTGCTAGTAAAATAGTGAATGAAAAGAAGGTCTGATAGCATGAAAACAAGTGAAATAATGTTAGAAGCAAGAGAGTTAGACTGCTACAAAATTACAGCTCCTTCTTCCTCCTGCATATCCTCCTCCTCCTCTTCTGAAGGAAGAACTAAGACTGTGGTTAGGAAAAGCCATACCAGTGCTCTTAGCCTTACCCTAGCAATAAACAGACATTGATTCTGCATATATATTTAGGATTTAAAAATAAACCAAACTCTGTATGCCAGAGGGGATGGCTCAAATTTTATTCCACTTGAACATGTGAATTTTGCCAAATCAGATGTGGTTTTTTTCTCAGTAAATGATAACGCTGATCAGTCTGATTTTAGTGGAGAAGGGAAACACAACTTGATTTTTAAAATATCTGTAAGATATTTCTAAGGGAGAGGAGAAGGTAGCTTCCTGGAATCAGTCCACAAATCTAAATAAGTTGTTCACTCACTTGCAAGGCCATATTTTAAATGAGTTTTAGAGAGAATGGAAATTGGATTGGTATTAATTGTCAAATGTTTGAAGTCCCTAAAAGAGTCAGTTTCTTTAAAATGTCCTTATTCCTCTCCCTTCTAGTATCCCACATTGAAGCTTTATGTAATGTAAAGGCAAGCGTAATTTACCATTCTGGGAGACAGAGGTAGACTTACTGTTTAATGTAAAAAATAACTTTTATCAAAAAGAGAAAAAAGTATGAGAAAATCTCACCGTTACAAGACAATGTATGAAGAATTTTAAAAATAATGTAACTAGCAAATTTCAATGCTTAATCATGTCATGTTTCTCAGAGCTATCTGACAAAGAAGCAGGGCTCTATCAGACATTAGGTGTTACACAGTAGCACCACAACTCCAAATGTCCTCCCCTTCCTCCTTCTTCCCCCAGCTTTTATTGTTGAACACAAATGCCACATGGTCTGGAACATTCCTTTGGTCAGTTGGGGTCAGCTGTACTGAGAAGCAGAAAAGGCCCTGATGCTGTCTATGCCCTGCTCAGCAATTATTATATCATCCCTATGTTATCAACATTGTTCATCACAAATCTAAAACACATTCCTGTACCAGCAAATATGATGAAATTTCAAGTGACCCAGCCAAAGTCAGTGACTTTTACTTAATATCTAAGATTTAAATATTAAAACTTCTGTGCAGGAACACTCTTCAACAGAAATATGTCTCTTTAATAATTTCCCTAGTGCTAATTTGTTTGTGAAATTCAATTGCAATTTTTTTTTTTTTAATTCCATGAGAAAATGCTACCTTATCCTTTTGTGAAGTTTTTATTGATAACAAACTCTTCAGACTAAGTAGTCTTAGCTTTAATATACACAAAGAAGCAAAAATGCATTTTGGTTGCTGAAACATCAGGGATAAAAGGAAACATACTTATTTCATGTCAGTTGCCTAACAAACATAAATAAGAAGAATACCTGTAGCTTTAAGACATGTAATTCAGGTAGAAACCAAGCACCTTTATAAGTTACAATTATGTTTTGATCAAGAATAAGACATAAATGTCTATTTTGGTTTCCCCATATTATATAGATGTAGCACAAAACTTTTTATATTCACTTTTGAAGTATTCTGAATTTAAATTAAGGTTCAAAAATGCTTCATAAAAGTAGAAAAGTGCACTTTGAATTAAAATAATTTCTAAATCCAGTGTATTTATTGACTTCATTCTAACATGCAATTTAGCAAAAAATGTATTGTGCATAGCTAATGGAAGCCTTTAATTTTCCCATAGAGAAGCAAATTTTTTTCCCTTCTTTTTCCAGAAATATATCTTGAAATTTTCATGTATCTGGAACTAGCTAATGTTTTTCGAGTTATGGAGGAGGAGAAGTCAGAAAATAATGTTTTACATAATTATTAAACAATTTAGGAAAAAAAAACCAAAACACCAATTACATGTCTGTATTAGATATGTATGACATTATTTGAAGATCTAGACATAGTTCTTGAATACTTAGAGATTCAAAATATTATTCTGATTTATGTAACATGAATTAATGTCATCTACCCTTTGAATAAATCAAAGCACCAAGTGATATAATGATTATTTTGAGCCTTATAATCAAGCCTTGTCTATACACTGAACCTGTTGCAAAATAGGCTGGCATATGAAATTTAAACATGGTGGGTATTCCATGCTGTCTTCAGTTAAACTAAAGTGAACTAAATTACCTGAACATAGAAATTTTGGGACTAATGGAATAAGAGTGTCTGTAGGAGAAGCTATTATAGGTTGTTTTCCCTGGGTAGATAAGCTCAGAGCCAGTAGAGGAGCTGGGTTGAATCTGGGTCATCTGACTCCTGCTTGTATAGACAGTTCTCCCCACTAAAAGCCTCATCTTGTGGAATTACGTGGTGATGTTTTCTAAATTTGCACTGTGTTGTTAACGATTATTATGGGATATCTGTTGTTATGATTTTATAGTGTCCTACTGAGACATCTACTCAGTGAATAAGCTGCAGTTTCTAAAAAAAAAACAAATTACTGTCCCACTGTTGTTTTGTGCTTTTAGTAATACATGTTCTATATTTTCACTGTTTGACATAGGCAAAGAACTTCCTTTTTTTCTAGCATATTTATTATCTTTTGGAGTAAAATAAATCACTTGCATGTTTCCTTTTTGAAAGCTAGGTAACAATCCTATTTTGTAGCAGGTCAGGACTGAACAGATGATGTAGACTTCAGGAGACAAAATATACTTGTGAAATCTGTTGCTAGGTCATGTAGATCTTGTTAGAAATTTTAGATGTGACAGTTGCCAGGTAAATTAGAAAAAAATAAAAAAAGTAATATAAAATTCACAGCTGACTATTAATGGATACCAGTTTCCAGGTAGAGGAAAAGATTCTGGTAGCTAAATAAGAAATCTACATTAGAATTTCTTGACTTTTTGTATGTTTTTGGGAAAAAAATAGATGTCTTGAATGAGGTCTAAAAGAAACTGATAACTACCTGTCTAGCCTGCCTGGTACTGTCTGCAAGAAGCCTGTAGAAAATTATAAACACAGCTGGTTTGTCTGAAACTCCTATTCTCCCTGGAGATCAAGCTCCTTTTTCATATTATCTCAGTATGTTCAGGGTGGCACCTTCCTCCATTTGCCATCTGCAACCTGATCGGTACAACAGAACTTCTGCAACCCTGATCAATTCTTATTGTTGCTCTTAATTGGAAGGAGATATGTATGTATGTTAGTGTGAGATGGTGAGAGGTACCTACATTTTTTGTCTTGGAGATTATGGCTTTTCCATATGAGCTTCTTTCTCACCTTGAGTGGGTTCAGTTGCAGCTCTGGGGATGGAGGCTGGCACCTGGGTGTGGTGTGTGCTGTGGTGGGCAGTCCCAGCACCTGTGCAGCTCTGCAAAGGCAGTTGTTCCTCTGCACAGCCAAGAACTGCCAATTTGAGGAGCAAAGAGGGGTGAGAAGCATCATGAGTCAGTGTCTGGTGATTAAGGTTTTCACCCGGGCCGTGGGAGGTCTGGCTTCAATTTCTGTTCTAGCAGCTACAGCTTAGGTGTAGTCTGTGAAGGAATTAATTTAAGGATACAAACACTCTGACTGAAGCAGTGGTATAAAAAAAGGAGAAAATTCTAGATGTCCATAAGTTATGGGATAATGACAGAAGAAAAATCCTGCATGCCCAGAGAGCCTTACACTGAAAAATAAGATGCTGAGCCGTATATATTGAGCCTTTTGACATGTATATTTGGGCACCAAATTCCTGACCTACTACCTAGTTTAAATGCATCCTTGTATCAAACCTTTTTTTATTTTTTCCATTGTATCAAAACAATCAAAACATATCAAAACTTTTCTTTAATGACTAGTTAGTTCTGCCAAAATCATCTAAACCACTTCCTTGTTCACTCAGGATTATTGAATTTAGACAGACTTCTAGAAATTCTGGACCTTTGTTACTAATTCTTGTTTTTCTTCCAAATTTATCAAGAAGGACTGGGTATTGCAGATAAAGGAAGAAAAAATCTGCTGATTGTTCCTTAAGTTCTCTCCTGAGTCACTCTGAGCTTCCTGTGACAAAGTTTTCACTTCTTCCATATGATATATAAAAGATAAAGGCTTTGTTCTTTTGCGCTTACTGCAACCGATCTGTTAAACCACGCAGACACATTAATTTTAACAGGAAAAAAGAATATTTTTAAGAACACATTTGGCAACAAGAGAGAAAAAATGTTAAGAAAGAGTTGATATAGTTGGATAACTCTGCTATGAAACAGCAGTGGTATCTGGGGGTCCATACGGGGATTTTGACATCTACAAATATAACATTTATTTGGACACTGGGCAACTTTCTTTCATTTAGTGCCTTCAAATCCATTATATATTGCTATATATTTTTATTTATTATAGTTTTTTGAGATTATAAGGACTATTATATTTTGGATAACTTCTTATAAGGTTGAATTTGTGCATTAAAATAATCTATTCTGGCTTAATATTAAGATACAATTAAACCATTTCATTACTGTGTCCTGAGAGATACTTAGAGTTAAAGCATTGTATCTTTTTTTGGACTGATCTTACCATCTGGGATAGGATTTATTAAGAAAAACTGTATAAAAGTTTTTGTTTAGCTAATATACTGAAAATAAACATGTGCCTGACTACTGAGAGGCAATGTTGAGAATTATAAAACCAGAAATGGTCTTAGACTCACTGAATTGTGTAGGCTGGAAGGAAACTCCATATGCCACCTTTTCCAGCTACTTGTACATAGGCAATGCAGTTAGATCATACACTTCAGGGCCATGTCCAGAATTTTAGTATCTCCCAGCAGTGTCTCTGGGTCATGTTCCACCATTTGAGTTTTTTCCAGATAATTTTTTCCTTGTTGTATCTAATTGGATCTTCCCAAGTCCATTGACTCTTGCTCTGCACACTTTGTTTTCTGTACCCCTCAACTTGGTAGTTGCAGATTCCCAAGCCTTCTCTTTGCCAGGCTGAACAGATGCAGCTCCTAGCCTCTCCTGTTGATCCTGTGTTCCATGTCCATCACCAGCTTGGTGACTCCCAGCAGATTCATATCAGTACATCTATTTTTTGTTGTACTGGGGAGCCAAAAACTGGGCTCAGCACACCAGATGGAGTCTCATAAATGATAAATAGGGTGGAAGGATCATTTCCTTATCTCTAGTGGTTATACCCATACTAATGTAGCCCAGGAGGCTTCTGGCCTTCTTTGCTCCAAGGCTACACTGCTGACTCATGTTCATTTTTTTGTTTGGCAGGACCCCACATCTTTGTATACAAAGTTGCTTTCTAGGCAATAAACCCTTCATCTATAATGTTGTATGGAATTATTTCTGCCTAGGTAAAATATATTTGCCTAGGACTTGTCTGTATCTGTCAAGGAATTATAGAATTGTTTGGATTGGAAGGCACTTTTAAAGGCATTCTAATCCAGTTCCCATGCAATGAGTAGGGACATTTTCAACCACATCAGATTTTAAGAGCCCTGTCCAAATTGACTTTAAATGTTTCCAAGAATGGAGGGGCATGTACCACCTCTTTGGACAACCTGTTTCAGTCTTTCACTATCCTCACCATCAAAAAAATTCTTCCTAATATCTAGTCTGAATCTACCCTCCTTTAGTTTGAAACCATTAACCCTTGTCCTGTTGACAACAGGCCCTACAAAATGTCTGCGCCCATCTTTCTTATTAGGCTCTTTTATGTGTTGAAAAGCCACAGTAAGATCTCCCCAGAGCCTTCTCTTCTAAAGGCTGAACAACCCCAATTCTCTCAGCTTATAGGAGAGGTGTTGCAGCCCTCTGATCATTTTTGTGACCCTCCTGTGGACTCCAGCAGGTCCATGTTTTTCTTGTACTGAGGACCCCAGCAATGGATGCAGCACTCCAGGTAAGCTCTTGTGAGAGCAGAGTAGAGGGGCAGAATCACCTCCCTTGACCTGCTGGCCACATTTCTTTTGATGCAGTCCAGGGTAAGAGCCCAGCTCTCTGGGCTGCAAGCGCACATTTCTAGGTCATGTCCAGCTTTTCATCTACCAGCACTACCAAATCCTTCTCAGCAGGGCTGCTCTCAGCTCCTGCCTCCTCCAGCCTGTATTGATAGCAGAGGCTGCCCTGACCCGGGTGCAGCGCCTTGTTCTCGGCCTTGTTGAACTTCATGGGATTCACATGGGCCCACTTCTCCAGTTTGTAGAGCAGCATGTGATATTTCAAAGCAATGCTGCTGACAGATAAACCTGTTTGTATCTTAAAAACTCACCAGCACTAACTTGTTTTTATATAGTAAATTATAGCACAAAGAATATTCTCTGGACATTGCATGCAAAGAAAATGAGGTTTATCACCTGTTTGTGCTTCTATGTTTATTGCACTCATTAAAGCTACAACATTCAATATTAGCAAATTAGTAGTGTCCTATCAGAATCTTATTTTGAGGATCGGTTCACGGTGACAGTTTTCTGGTCCCAGTGGCAGTAATTTTCCAGAAAAAGTAATGTTTTTGGGCTCAGAAAACAACTTGGAATTAAAATCACTTGAAAACTTTACAAGCATTTGTTTGACAGAATTAGGATAGTCCTCAAATACCTGTGTTCCATAACTGCTTGTTTTGTTTGAAAAGAAAAGAAAATAACAAGACATTTTATTATCTTAGACTTACAAAGAAAATAGACATTTTTCCTGACAGGCTTTCTGAAAGAATGCTGTTTAGATCAAGTGTGATCAAAAATAATTTTACTTTGGTTGTTTATTGACTTAGATGACAGAGATTTGTTTTTGTCTCTTGCTTGGTAAACTGAAGCAGTTAAAAACCACATTGCATTTGATTTTGAATAAGCTGCTTTCTTAAGTAACCTGAGAAGCCTAGAATTACCTTCTTCATGACAGGTTTTTACATATGGTTTTCTGAGGGCCCATTTCTAGTACCACAATTGGTTACCATATAGCAATGCAGAAGATGTCTAACATTTTTTGTAATATGCACATTAAATAGTAAAAAAAAATAAAAATAAAAAAAAAATTTATTGGAACACCTCTGTTTAAATCAGGAGATGAATTCTAAAATAGTGGAATTACTAACATAAATTGTGGTATATTTAAATGCAGGCTGATAAAGTGATGGTGTGGAGTTGCATTGCACATTAGAGTCTTCTTTAAGAGGTAATCTAGAAATACAGCTAAGCAGGAAAGTTGCTACATTGGACCTTTTAATATGTTTCTAGTTTCAGTTTTAAAATATGCCAGTCAAATGTTTGTAAAATTTACACTTTCTTTCCTACTATGAAGTAAATTTTCATAGCCCAATTGGCTTACACTATTTGTTTGCTGGTAAATCTTTCAGTATGGGAAAGACTAGGTTCACTCACTGAATTTTACATAGGTCAGCCCCTGTACAATCGTGATACAATTTTAAATGTATTTGGCCAGCAAAGCTGGGAATAAGGAGGTAATTGTTCACTGCCTGGTACTATGGGGAAGACCAGGAGAGTACTGAGAATGGTTAGCTCTTCACAGGTCTTTTGTGTGCATCGCATGGTTGGAAAACAAATTATTTCTCCGCATGGGTGTGGATTTTCATCAATTTAGCCCTTTATTGACATGTTTTCCATGGGTTTTGGTGTTTTTCATAATTGTGGACCAAAAATGCTACATCACTGTTCACTGCAGGATAAACAACTTGTGTAATCATAGCTTTGATTATTAAGTAGATTCATTGAATGACTTCCTAGCCCTGCTGAGCCTTGTTTTGCAGAATGTTCCTTAGGTCAGTTCTGCTGCAGGCTTCAAGCACACAGCCTGACTGTGCACAGTACATGCAGGCAATTACAGGGGCCAATATTTTATATCACCGTGTGATTTTTGTTATCTCATTGGTTTTATGTAGTATCTCATAAAGAAGGTGCCCTTACTGTTTTCACAAGCTTGCAACCTTTTAAAATGTTTCGCTTTATTATTGAAAATATTAGTTGATCTTTCTTCTCTTCTCCAGGGTTTCTGGGTTAACCTATAGTTAATTCTTGAATTGTTTAAAAATATTTTTTTTTTCTTTCCCAATGAAAGAAAGTGTGTGCTTGTGTCTGCATGCATGTTTGCCTGAAGGTTTGTGTGCTAAAAAAGAGGAGCAAAATGTCTGGTGTCTATTAAAAACTGATATTGGATACAGCTTTACTGGATTAAAAAAAAAAAAATGTTTAAAGCAGTTAATAGTCACTCCTGAGGATTCTTGGTAAATACTTACAATACTTTAGGCTGTAGCTTCCCACTAAAATCAGTGTTTCCTTCATGAATTTCCTATCTCAATTTGAAAATTATGTAGTTGAGCAGAGCAGGCATAATTGTTTCTCTCCTCTTAGCTGAGGTTGGTGCAACTACTCGCCTATTTCACGGCTTTCACTTTTTCTGTGCTGATCCCTAGGAGAGCTTCGCATTGAGATATTTCACTGTGAAAATAGCTTTATTTTGCAGACAGGGCCTAACCACTATCAGTATTTTTTTTCTCAGTATTCTGCTTGTGCCAGGGAAACTTTGTGAACAATTTTAGTTTCTGGATGGAAGGACCAGCCCATCTTTACTAATCCTTCTTGCAGAATAATAGAAGAATTTTTCCAAATTTGAATCATTTAAATCTTTGCATGTGTTTGAGGCTTGTTTAGTTCTACAGCAGTGGCTACATTCTGAACTTGTGAGGAAAAAATAACTACTCCCCATGTAGTGATAGGGGAAGTGGCATCTGCTGCTTGCCTGAGTAGGCCAGATTTGGGAAACAGTATAAACCAAAGTATCAGCAGAAGGGAGAAATCTCCTTTCTTCAGTTTCATTTACCATGACGAGACTTGGAATTGGAAGGTGAATCAAACCTGTTTTAATGTTTCTGTCATTTGGCAAAGGAAATTTATCCATTTCTTCTTATAGAAGGTAGAGAAGGGGAAAATTAACATAGAGGTAATACAAAGGTTAAAGAAAAAATCAATTTCCTGTTGATTTAAGACCTTTGCAGCGCTTAAAGGCATTCAAGAGATATGTCTAAAGGAAGAATGATATTTTTTGGATACACATGTAAACCGACCTTTCTTTTCAATGAATACCACAACAAATACAATCAGAAAATGCTAGCAGAGCACACATTTGCAATCTTTTGTGTAGATTTAAAAAAAAATAAAATTTCCTGTTGAGACTTTCTTTGGATTTCAAATGACTAAACTTTAACTCTTTCACAACCTGAGTCACTCTCAAATGGAGAATGGGTTTTCAAGTCTGTGATGACATTTTGCTTTACTTTTTTCTTCAAAGAGAGAAAGGTGCTAAATATGCAATACCCAGCTTTTCTAAATACTTCAACTGCCTGAATTTTTCAGCATTTTTGTGTTTTGCCTACTCAGTTTTCACTGACTGGAAGTCTACAGTGGTAATACAATTGTCATGCATATGACCAGGCTGCAAAGAGTGTAAGTAAAATCCTATTTAATCTCATCACTTGGGGTCAGGTGAGGATGAGGTGGGAAAAATTTCATTATTGTTTTAATTAGGCGTTCAAGAGAATTAATAGTTTCTTAATTTCCTCCCCTCCCTCCCCCCAGATATTAAATAGTTAAAATTAAATAGGTTATCCTTCAATTCTGTCACTTTTATAATTCTGTCTTCTTATGAATATTGGAACTGTTATCTTGAAGTATTACTCTTTGCATTTCTGTAAAAATTACGGTCTACTGCATTAGAACATACTTATGAGAAAACTAGGAAAGATTTAACACAAGAGGTCCATTGTAATAGATAAAATTAGAGAACTTCATAATACATATGATAAATAGTAATTTTCTGCTTTAAAAATACTCATGTGAAATTCACATATTCTTCTCAGAGCAACAATATTCTTATTCCTAGTGCAGTAACTGGACGTATCTGCCACGGGAGGATATTTTGAAATATTATTTCCTTATACCACAGTAATTTCCTGATTACAGGCTGGGATTCTTTTCTCCTCTCAGTAACACTATGAGGTAGCAATCTACCTAAGTCTCAGTTGTACCTTCATAAAACAGTAAAGCTGAGGACCAGCCTCTCATCCCATTTCTGTCCCCAAAGCTTACCTATTATTCCTAATGCCTTGAAAAATACATTCTTTATTTTCTGCTATTCTTTATTTTCAGTATGAGTTAATGGAATGACCTTCATCTAAAAAGGGGCAAAAAAAGTCAAGATAATTGTATGGTGCATAATCTGTATTCAGGCTGATGTAGTCAAGGGTACTGCCTGAGAAGTGTTTCCCTTTCCATGGCCTGGGGCAATGTCCCTTTCCCCCTGGTGATTGATATGGGGATGTGTTGATATTAGCTAATTCTCTCCTCACAACTTGCAACTCAGGTGTTCTCATGGTATCACGAGTGATAACTTAAGAGAATATATTCAGACCGAAAATCTTCATTTGAAACAATACAACATGTTTTGCTACATATCTTATTTTCTGTCATTTAACAGTATTCTCATTTCCTGAATCATCTTCATAGGTCTATGATTATCTGTTTTTCAAGCGTAGCAACCTCCATGGTTGCATAAAAGGTAAATCTGCTGCAGAAGTATCTCTGTGTTTTGGGGGTATTCTTTTTTTCATATATCCTCTTTTCCAAAAAACAACATTGATGTAGTGTGTTGATTTACTATGGAGAATATTTGCATAATAACTTTAATAACCAAATGAAAGCGATCCTCAGTACTGAACAGGTATAATATTAATAGTTTTAGTCTGTGCATTTTTCATGTTTTTATTACTTCTTGAATCTTCATTTCTAGAATAGGATTATGTCTTTACTAAAATAAATAGCATGTTGCAAGTTGCTTTTATTGAACTCTGTTTTAATTTTAATGAACTGAAACATAATTAGAAGTGTTTGTTATATTATGCCAACAGAGTACCAATCATGAACTGAAGACTGACATCGGAGTGGACAGTTTGTGATTATAACTGTATGTCAAGATCTTCATTAAGATGCACATTAACTAAACATAATTGACTGTAAGGCAGCTGGACAGTGGTAAAATATTTAGTAATGAACCTCTTCACTGTAATATTTTCTGCCTCAAGGAGAACAATAAAAGTGTCCGTATTTTCTTTTTAATACCCTTTAGTAAATGCTGCCATATTAGCAAGCAAAATTATATGATCACATGGGGGCTTCATTTTTTCTGCTTCTCCAGTTTTCTAGGGCTATTAATTCCAATACTGAAAATTTATGAAGGAAATAGAGCAAAGAGTTCATTGTAGAAGAGGTTACTTGTGCCTGTTTCACTTATAATCAGAATTTCAAAGCAAACAAAAATAGTAGCAGATTGTATTCCATTAAAAGTTGGACTCAAATAGCAATTTTGAATTTTTTACAAGTAACAGTGAATCTTTTCAGGAAATAACTGCTATCCATCGTAGCAAAAGCTTCATTTGGTCAGCATTTTTTAAAAGAAAAATTAAATCAAGGAAAATATCTCACACTTTTTTTTTTTCATTGTTTTTGTAAGTATCCCAAAAGTAAGTGGTCTCACATTGATGTTTCTGAGATTTCTGATGGTTTCTAGCCACCAAACTGGTTTCATTTTTTCTTGTGTATGAGTCTGCCTTTTAGGGATGAGATACTTAAAAATATGCAACAATAACATCTTAAATTTATGGTATCATCTAGTAGCTATTTTAGATGAATCTTCAAAGTAATGTATTTTTGAAATCTGAATTTGTATGAACTTTTCATCACATTGTATCTGTAGAATATAATAGACTAGAAGCAACAGATTTATGGTTATAGACTTTTTGGATTATGTAAGATTTGAACCTCTCAACAGCAAAGGAATGAAGATCTCAATTTTCTTTAGGAATCATAATTACATAACTGCACATAAAAATTCTGTCGCAACAAATGAGAAACAATGTAATAGTGTTGTGTTCATTACCACCAATTTCTACCATAATCTCCCTTATGCCCATTCATTTTAAAGTGTGAAGGGCTTAATGTACTAGAAATTAGGAATGTCTTTAGTCATATAAAGTATTTGGTGTTATTCCCCCTCTAGTATTTTTACATGGATCTGTTGAGGCTTTTGCTTCACACAGCCTTATAATATTCCAGTGTTAAATACAGAACAAGTGAATTTCATTTGGTGAAGTGATTTCAGGACACAGAATTAAATTCAGTACTGTGATATTTGGGTGGCTTTTGTTGGACTTTAAAACTTGATTTATTTTAAAACTTGATGGGCAGAATTTATTCCTTTATATGCAGACAGCTGTTATCAGTGATTTATTTATTATTATGTGAGTTATGTTCTATGGCTTCAGGAAAAAAAAATATTACTTCCTTTAATTTAGAGTTTTGAGAACAGATATAGCTACTGAAAAAGATTTTTTCCTGGTATTTCATGCAGCTTGATGTAAGTAGTTCTATTTTGTACTAATACTTTACTACAGATATGAAAAAATCCCAAAAGATGTTGGTTTTCTTCTTGCTTTATTATTCCTTGAGTTCAGAAGCTTCAGCTCAGATGTTCCATCTGTTGGGTATTTTCCACCTTTTTTTTTTTTTAAACTTAATTTTTTCCCCTAAGCTTTAATATTTTCTAATTTTTTTTTCAGTAAAAAAAACAGATATATTTTCTCCACTTCATGAGTTAGCAACAAAAAATCCCAAAATAGTTTTATTTTATTTTTTTTGTTTGGGGTGTTTTTGTTTTGTTTTGTTTTGTTTTGTTTTGTGTTTTTTTTTGTTGTTTTTTGGGGTTTTTTTTGCCTTTTGATGACAATCAGTACAGTCTTTCTGAAGTATGCAGCAACATTTTGTGAGAACCTTCATGCCCAGCTATCCTCTCTTTCAGCACATTATCACTGTCATTATATCATTAACATGAATAGTCAGGTCTGGAAGAATTCAAAGGAGCTTTCTTAACCTATAGAAACAATGTTTTAAAATATATATATATCTCTTAGATTCTGTATTATCATAGATAATGTCTTTTTTTTTAATAATACATTGTGTCATTTAGGTATTGAGTTCTTAGAAAATGTTTTTCTTGTAACAAATTTATCTTTTTTTTTAATAGTAGCTTTTTATCTCTAGCTTGCATTAGACAACCTGAGTCAGCAGTTACCCGAGACACTTTATTTCCTGTCATATTTTATGGTAAATGTCCTCACTGCTTGCATGGAAATCAGAGGAGCTGACTTCTCCTATCCCCAAGGAAGCTTATGAAGGATTATATAAAGTTCTTCCGTTTCTATCAGTTCTTCCCTATGAAGGCTTGGTGTGATGCATTTCCCATCATTGCTTCAGCACAAGGACTCTACAAAGGAGGCACAGACTGTACCAAGTTCTGTGATAGGACTATTCAATCCATGTTGCATCCATCTAAACCAGCAACAAGATCTGAGTTATGTGAATCAAAAGGAGTAGTAGCATTTGAAAAAAAGAAAGAATATAGTAGTAGTTTCAGTAGCACTTCAATTTTCATAACTCCCAGATAAACAGCTCCTTAAAATACATGGTTTGCTTGTGCTCTTGTTACAGTGGTACCATTCAAAACACTATATGACCTTGCCTTGAAGAGAGAACAAAAATAGGAGAGTTTGTATTAAAAGAGCAACCTGATTTCTACTCATATTGTTTGAATAACTAAAGGAGGGTGTAAAAACCCCACTTATGTGTGCCACAGAGAAAAAAAGTGCACTTTTCATCTTTTATCTGGTAGTAATCCCGTGAGTAGCTGTCCTGATTCCGTACTTGAAAGGCTGGCCTTTTCTTCAGGTAGACATGCTCTGTCTATATGAATGAATGAAAGAGTGCCAGAACACAAACAAATTACCCATTGCAGAAAGCAACAGGAATTTTCAGAAATAGCTTATATCATGACATTAATGCTATTGCACTCTTGAGTCTCTCAGTTGTCCAGTATTTATATGGTTTGTTCACTGTTATTCTTTTTTTTTTTTATAATATTTTACTGTACCAGTATTATGATAATCTCTTTAAACAGTTGATTCTCAGTGGCCTCACTTTTAAACTGCTGAGCATTCATTGCTCATACTGAAGAAAATCTGGTTAAGAAAATGTCTGGTTTGCAACTCAGTGGGGTGAGGATGTTTGAATTTTTGTAGGTATATCTGACTGTCCCTTGTAAATGCTCCCTTGTACATTGTTACTGAGATTGGGTTCATAATGTTGTATTTTCCTCTTTTTCTTGTAAGAAGCAGGGTAGTTGTGTTTCTGTTCTGAAAAGTATAACATCATTTTGGGAATAAAAAATAGCAACATGTCAAATTCTTGATTGATAATTTAATTACTTCTGACTTATTTTCATTGAATCATTTCTGTTGGAAGATCCTATTAAGTTCATGGAGTCCATCTGTTAACCCAGAACTACCAAGCCCACCACTGAACCATGTTCCTAAGTGCCACACCTTACACATCTTTTAAATACCTCAGGGGGTTGTCACTCCACCACTTCCCTGGGCTGCCTTCTTCCTGCAACTTTATTGCTTCCCACCTGAAAAATATTAGTTAATAATCCAGGGGCTGTACTGCGATAGGAAACTTACTTCAGACCTTAAAACCAGACCCCAGGAACACAGCAGATCTCCCTAAGATGTGGGTCTAGGCTTCATATTGAAGCTTCTGTTCCCTTCGGAAGGTGTCTCCTATCACAATGGCCCATCCTGTTTCTTTATGGACATGGTTTTGATGCAGGGCATAGCCTGCCTAACCCTGGTGACACTTTCAAACTCAATGGACCATCATCCTCTTGAGTGTTCACTTCCACCTGCAGAGCCTTGTCTCTGTGGTGTCAGGACAGCGGGGTAGTCATGCAGGAGATGCACCCAGCTGGGGACTCGCCACCATTGCCCCTATCCCTTAAGTCAGTGTGTTCAGGCTGCGGGAGAGAGCATAGGGAATGCTCCCTGTCACGCATCCTGTCCACACGGTGAGCCTGTTCCAGGGAAGGCGGCGTGTGACTCCAGTGCCATCTCTGGACTCCAGTATTATCTCTCTCAAACTCACTGGTGCTCCTCAACCTGCTCACCTCCTGCTTGAGCTCTGGCAATACGGGGAGGAGTTCCTCTGTCCGGGCAGGGGCAGTGCCCCTCCCACTCGTGTGCTCGCTGCTGCTGTCCGGGTAAGGGCAGGGCACACGCTGCAGCCTGGCGCTGGCACCGGGCTGGCAGCACGATGCCGCTGGAGCTCTGGGCCGCTGCAGGGTCATCATGGGGACAGAGCTTAGAGAGGCCATGGCTTTCTGCTGGGTGGACACCGTTGCTCCCCGGTTGAGCTGTCAGGGATTCACTGGCTTTTCTCTAATTATTCTTTTCTTGTAATTACTTATTACACTGAAGAATTGAAATAAACGCAATTTAAATGGTACCTTTTTTATTATTATATAATTTGTGTAACAAATTTTTAAGAATATGTGAAAGGCATCTATCAGTAGTTTTGCATTTGCATTACATTTGCATATTTTAATAATTAACACATATTAACACGTTTCATATTAACACATATTTGCAGTTTTATGTTAGTATAGTGAAGCGGACTTTAGACAACAAAACCTGTTCAGTTAATATGGGTTTTAAGATGACATTCTTATATCTTGTAGGGATGGAGCATGGGAAGTAATATTTACTGCTATTAAATTTATCTGGCAATGTAGATAGTGTATTAAAAGCCACTTTTTTTGTAAAGCTATAGGGCAGTAGCTCTTGGGAGAAAAGTACACTTATTTTTTGTTAATTGTGGCACGATTTATTGAGAACCTCTTGCACTTTCCTGTCAAGTTGGTTCATAGACTATGAATCTTTCTTACGAGAATTACAGCTCTTCCCAGAATAACCAATACAGTCAGTAAACACTGGTTAGTGTTAAGACATTGTAGTATTATATAGAGAATTCTCTTCTCAACCTGAGTTTCTAGGTACAATTTAAGTACTTAAACCATTAGTACAACTACTTTTGCATGGTTCCATGAACAGCACTGAATATAGCTAATGGTTGTTTAATAAAAATATAAAACTTCTAACATGGGCACATTTTTCATCCCTTTGCCATGCTTAATAACCATCTACTAAATCATTTATGAATCATTATAAGTAAATCAACAAACCAGAATCAATAACATAGAATTATTAGTAGTCTGCTCTTTTGGAGAAATTGTTGTTCAAGGAAGCAAAGCTACCTTTTTTCATTCCATGGAAAATTAATTTCACCTCTGCCAAATTTTTTTTGTTTGGTTGGTTTGGTTTGGTGTTTTTTTTTTTTTTTGTTCTGGCAAAACTAGATTTGTAAGAGGAATTTCTTTTGCTTTTCATAGGGAAAATCTATGAATGAGAGGAGTGAAAAATCAACAATGATTACTGGACCCAGATATCATATTGTATGATTTCTTTTCCCTCAGTTTCCATATGAAGGTGACCACAGCTGCAGTATATACAATATAACAAATCTTGGTCAAGCAGCCAGATTAATGATGTCTGGCATGTAATTATAAACATTAGAGAAACATTTTACTTTTTTTTTCTATTCATAATATTACTGGTTTACAGGAAGTTAATATTAGTTTATGATGTAATTTTACGTCCAGGAAACATTGTAATCATAAAGCACTTCTGTGATATCATGAAAGAAATTGCCATGTAGTCTGAATAATCCTCCTTCAGATAATAAAGAGAAGTGTTTACTTAGTTAATGATTGTCTGAACCATTCCTCCTCCATCTCAGTTTAAAAGAAATTAAGTTAATCTTTCACTGGAAATAGTTTTAAAAGTATTTAAAGTAAAAAATTATAAACAAAACTAACCACCTATACAGGGCTATTTACACCTTAAACACAGCTGTGTTATATTTAACAGTATACTATATTTAACAGAAATACTTGCGGTATCTGCATTACTATCTTCTGGTCTTGAGGATGATGTATCTGAGCAATATATGCCTTAAAATTTATGGAGGGTTATCAGCCATGATTCTTTAATTATTTGGGTAAGGGTATCTCTAACCTCATGGCTTTCTTGCTTGATAGAGCCAAGGGCATCAGAAGAAGACAGTCTCAGCATTTCTGAATATTTCAAGTGAGAGGTAGTTTCATGATTGGTATTCATTTGGTATCAGTTATGGGCAAAATAACAGTCTGTGTAATAAGAGACTGAAAGTTAAGGGGAAAAGATGTAGTTAAGAAAGAGTAGCAGACTTTTCTAGGCAGTTAGCATTTCACGATGAATTTGTTTTTCTTGAAACAAGAAGTTTGGTTGATGTATGGCAATGCAAATGTAGCATAGTAAACTATGTAAAGTTTGTAAAATGCTTGATGTCATGCCAGCCCAAATCAATTGCTGATCATATACAGATTTTTAAATGCAAAATTAATTGCTCAATGAGGCAGTAAACATTTTGTGGAGGGAGATTTGAAATAAAGGAAAGATATCAGCGGTATTTCTTTAAATTAGGCTACTTCTTTGTAATTTCAAATTAGTTCAGAATGAACATCAACAGAGAAATTGAGCTATCTGAATAAGTAGAGCAAAGTAATAAACAAGTACTGTGGAGTTATTTTACCTCAGTGTAAAGAAGTGGCAGAACTAATACTTGGTTTTAGTTGTTCTTTTTCGTATTGAAAATAACGAGTGAAGAAAAATCTGAGCTTTTAGTAGGAGAAAATGATATGCAGTTTCAGATGCATCTGAATACGTTTAGCTTATCACAGATATGATTGAGAGGTGGTTTGCTAACTGTGTCTAAAACACTTAGTAATAAAAGGCTTTTTATTTTAGCAAAGCAAGTTAGTAGAAACTGAAGCCAAAATTCAAATTAAATATGTGGCAAACACTTTCAGTAGGGAGGTGATTAACTGCTGGGACAAATTGCCAAGAGAAACAAGTGATTTTTGCATCACATGAGGTTGTCAAATTAGAACTAAATAACTCTCAGGAAATTATTTGACTCTTGCCAAGAACAAATTATTGGTCTCAGTTCACTGTTAACCAGATAAAATTTTAAAGCAGGTGGTTGAGATAGTGGAGCAAATAATTCCTTAGTTTTGTAATGTAAAATCATAAGGAATACTTAACTTGCATTTGTTGAATTATCATCAACATCAGTAACTTCATTGTAACATGGTACAATTTCAAGTTGGTAGAGTTTTGTTATTTCATGGCATATTCCCATTCATGCTATAACATTCAGGAGATGCTCACTTGTTATGTACTTCATCACATCTGGTGAAATTCATAATTTCAATGATGAACTTTTTTCTTGTTGTTCTTCATTTAGAAGCAAATGTTTGGAAAGAGTCAATAGCTCTGTCAGTAGAATGAAACTCAGTAATTTATGGAATAAATTCCAATAAATGCAATTATTTAATTAATGCAAAATTTTAAATTCTGTCTTAGTGGAGCAGAATCACTGAGTATCACCAAAATTTATTTAGTGGGTCAAATGGGAGGGACATGCCTTTAAATTTAAAGAATTGTCTTAGTTACTATGTGTGGCACGCACACATCTTATTGCAATATGCAAACACATGGTGCAGAAATAATTGAGAGAATTAGTGCAGAAATCCTGCAGTCTCTTTTCAACTCTCTTTTTGTGGTTAGATGTATCTTTCAATTGGCTATCATTGGATTTTCTTCAGTGCTTCCACCTAAATACTGCAATGTAAGTTATGAGTATTTAACTGCCTGAAAGATTAATTGAAGGAGTCTTTATTTACATGCATGAGAATATTGAAATGGCAGGTGATGGTATTGTGTTAGTGATCACTTGGAACATTCCAGATTGAGTTGGTCTGTTGAGAAGTGTGTGTGATTTAGTAGATGCCTCATGTCTGCAGTCCATGAACATGTAGTGGGGGTGACCTGAGCAGGACGCTGTGTAGGTTGATCTTAGTGACGCTTCAGTAGGCATTGTAAGACTATTTTGAGTCTCATTTTCACTGTAAGGGTTTTAATAACAGGGCTTAATTTCTCCATCATTTAAGTTCAGCACATAATTTCAAATATAGTTTTATGTTTCAGAGATGCAAAGATATTGTGCCATGTTGAAGGGAAAGTGATGCAAAGTGAATTGGATTGATCTGCCAGCCTTAGCACACATACCTGTGCTTTCCAAGCTATTAGAAAAATTAATAAACTCACTCCTTGAATTAATGGATGGGCTTGCAGGACACCATCAGACATAAATTTTGAAGCTGAATTATATTTACTTTGCTATTTGTACTGTAAAATTAGTAAAGGTTATTAATTCTATCTGGTCTTGATATTATCAGATTTATACCATAATTACATGCACAGACACACACAACCTCTTGAGAGGAGTGCTGAAACGCAGATACTTAAAAGTACATGAAGGGCTGAAGCAAGTGTTCACAAGTTACCCTGTCAGTTTTGTATTTTTTGTCTTTACCTGTGGGTCCTGCTGCTCATCCTGATTGCAGGGTGTGATCACTACATTTTCTGTGATTATGCAGTACCCTCAGAGCATAAGGAGTTTCTGTTCCAGCATTTTAAAGACAGAATCCGACAGTGACAAAATCAGACCCACTGTCGTGCCTCTGGATCTCTGCTGCAGAGATTTCCAGGCTGCCCGAGGTTCTTTAAATACCACATGTTCTTAGCGTATAAAAAGGTGGGAGTGGTGGTGCAGCTCTTCTCTCCCCAGTGATGACATCATGCTGGACACGATGTGGAATGTTGTGAACAGTGCCATCATGTGCACATCTGATTATTATGAGTGAAGAGTTGAGTATGGAAACAGTGGAATGGAATGTCAGTTGTAGGATGTACATATTCTGAATATGTTTTCACAGTCTATTTTTTTTTCTCTTTTTTTTTTTTTTTGGTTTTGTTTTGTAGGGTTCTTTTTAGAATGTAGTGAAGATTTTTTTCCGTGGCTGTGAAATGCAGACTCTATGCCTCTGTCTGTATGTTCCTTTACTTCTTGGCTTTTCTGTTGGCTTAGAAGAGGTTTCCAGCCTCCTACAAACTGCCAAAATATTTTTTAGTAACTATTTATTTTTAATAACCCATTTAATGGGCTTCAAGATCACTTTTAGAGAATGATGTTCTTCAGATTGAAGACAATGCAGGAAAATTAAACTTGACCATAACTTTCTATCATTGTGTTCATATTTTAGAAATCTCTTCCTGTTTGAATCATAGTCCTTTATTTTACTTCACTTACAGTTTGGTAATTATGTTTACTGGTCTTTAAGGATCTGCTTTCTGCAGAGTGACTAGTGGCACAAACTGTCCCAAATTAGGAATATCTAGTCTTTCATCACTTGATGTGTCCTTATTGTTACAAGAGGTATACTGAAGAACTGAAAAAAGATCTGAATTTGCAATTCTGGTTTCTTTTTTTGGCATTTACACCAGGGTAACTGAAAGTAGATCGTACCCTGCAGAAATTAAAGATGAAAGTTACTAGATTTTTCAGTTCACTTCCCACCACATATTTTCTCCTTTTAAATCTCCCCAGGGAAGATGTCTCCACTGCCTGCATCATGAAATTATAGCATAAACTTTATTAGTGATCTTAAACAATGAATCTTTTTAACAGTATACTATTTTTGTAGCATCATACTGTATGTAAAACATCATATTATTGTTATTTTTTTCTATTACTGTAAGTGTTCATGCTTTCAACCTTTGGCTTAGTTTCCAAATTGTATCCAATTCTGTATTTGACATATGACAAAGGAGCACAGATATAGCCAGCACGTGTTATTTTTCAAATCTTGTTTTAAGATAAAATGGGCATATTTTTTATAGATTGTATTTTCATTGGTTTTTATCCCATGGCAAATAGCAGTACAGCTCAAAGCCTATGCAGCTACCGTCAGTGTACATAGTTTGCCAGTCTTTAATGTGGCTAATTCCTAGCCAGAAAATATCCTATATTTTCAGTGAATCATAACTGAAAAATTATTGTGGTGACAGGAAATTTAAATAAAAATGTCATTTCATATTGCTGTAGAAAAGCCAGTTTCAAAGACATTTTTAGAATTATCAGTTAGAAGACATCAATCTGTGGTGACAAGAATCGAACAGAAGTGTAATCATGAAAGTGTTTTGGGTTATTTGTTTAACAGCAGGGGTTGTTAGGATGATCTATAGACGTAAAATGTTGAAAAAATATATTTATTAGTAATAAATAGTCTCTTGATGACAATTAAACTTGGTGATACATGCTATAGGCAGTTTCCAGTGGAAACATTGCGGAAAACATAGCTTAAAAGGGTTTTTTAAGTGAGCATAGAAGGCTTTCTTTTCCCTCAGAAATACCCAGAGAATCTACATTTGAAGTCCTAGACAGTAGTGGTTTTTTGCCCATTAGTGGAAATGAGAGTGCATACCACCTCCTCAGTTCTTTTCAACTACCTCATTAAGATTGTGCAGAGTGTAAAGTACTAGTAATACAGACTTAATCTACCATTTCTTCCACTGTTCCTCAAACTGTACTCACAGTAATTGCTTATTCTGCCTCAGAGACCAGTGTGATTCAATCAAATCCCACCATTTAGGTTGGATTTAAATTTTGGACAGTACAGATACTGAGAATATCTACTGAGAAAACATGCAAACAACTGTGATGAAATTTAGTAATTAGTGAAGTTCTGCTTCAGTTCCTAGATCTTACAAGAAGCATTTAGGTAGGTAGTGTCTCCAAGAACACACTGATAGGGGAAAATGCTCCCCAAATCGCTGTTCAAATGGGTGGGCATCCTGCTCCCCACAGGTTCCCAGTACAGATGGGCTAGTGAAGAACTCTGCAAGATTTCCCTATGGGCGGCACATAGTGGATACAAGCATCAGTTCCACTTACTTTTTTTTAAGTTAGTGATTAATTCTGCCTCTCCTGGATGGGTATTTCACTTCAGTGATCTCAGAGATCGGAGGCTGCAGCTGACCTTGAAGTTCAGTATATACGTCACTGTCTTGAAGCTCACACTAATGAAATGTGTCAGGCTTTCTGTCCCTGTGTAGAAAGGAGTTCAGCTACAAATAATGTAGACAAAATGCATGTTTTGCAACTTCCTCTACAGAAAGAAAAAGAACATTAACTTTTTGGTGGTGTGGCTCACTACAAACTGCAGTCAGATTTCAGTCACCAAATAACTAAATCAGGAGTTTGTAAACAGAGTTAAGTAACTGTAAACTCTGTGAGCTACTACAAACAGGAACAGAAATGAAAGGTGAAGAAAGAGGAGGTACGTCTTGGAGTCTGGTTTTGTCTGGAGTACCAAAAGGAAATGAAAAGAGCCAGTCCAGCTTCAGGAGTCCTCCAAAACATCTTAGTGAATCTGCAGTCAGAGAAACTAATATTAGTTCCTCCAGTATACACAGTATACCTTAAACTCTTGTTAGATTAGAGGTGGGTCAGTGCTTAGAGCCTTCAAACAACTTCAACCCCTGTCATCCAGAAAAAATCTGGATCTCTGCGGTTGGGTCTTTATAGTCCGATGTGCTGTATATACATATTTACAGCCTCCTCTTATTTTTCTGTGATAGGTTATCCTCAGAAAACACCCTTTATTTTTTAAGGCACTGGATTTTATTTAAGCCAAGGATTCCTATCTTTGCCCCAGTGTATGTGCTAGTTCTTCTTACACTTTTCCAGGCAAGCTGTCTCTTTTTATTTTGCCAGGATGAGGCCTTTCAGGAAGAATCCTTGTTTGTCCATATGACAACAAAGTGAGCTAGAAATCAGCTGTTTCAACAGATTGTCTTACTGGATAGCTAAGCATGTGGGAAGCAGTTTGTCTGCTGAACTGGAGCCACCTTAGATTAACATAGCTGTCTTATTTTCTTCAGATGCCTCCATCCCTAGCATATGGAGTCTGCACATCTAGTTGCCACCTAGAGCTTCATTCTGAAATCCACCAAGCTTGCAACAAATACACCTACCTGGTGAGGTGCTGCTTTTGTAGGAGACCTTTTCCAGTCCTTATTCAACTTTGAGTCCAAAGATTTTTTTTGAAATGTATGGTGTTTTGTGGGGACTACTACACAGAGTAAGAGAGTAAGAGTGGCATGAGAGAAAGAAGGATCACTTGTCTCTAGCAGTCCTTCCTCAGGAATTTATCTGACTGCAAATTCACTTTTCCTCCTTCTGCTTTGATGTTTCAAGCCTAAGACCAGGGTAGGGTTCTGATTCATAACAGTGCTATGGAGAGGTGGAGATGTGTACTTCCGAAGCCACATGGACTCTACAGAAAAAAAAAAAAATAAGCAGGAATTACAGAGTGACTTACCTTTATTTTGCTTTGCTGCAAGATTATGAATGAAAAATCAAGGGAGTATATATATATATTCCTCCAAAGTTAAAAAAGGCCCTCTGGGCAGTTTTATTTTGTCTCATCTCGTGTGTACTAGCAGGATGGAATGATGTTAACTGAAAGAGGTCAGCATATGCTCCAACTAATCATGAGTGTCAGCAAAGCTCTCGTAATGCTGTTATAAAGTACTTTCATATCTCAAAGATGTGCTCTCTCTGTTTCTCTGTAGGCCATGTTAACTGAATTAGTTCAGAATATGTGTTTAAACAATTCTTATTGCTTCCTACAATTAAGCAGAGTCAGGATACGGATTAATTATGCTTTGGTTCACAATTTAACATTGCATCCTGAGTAATTTATTTCTTTCAAAATGGATTATTTAAAAGTAAGTGACAAGGGCAAGATTGTTCTCTTCCACATAAATCCCTTTAATTACTCCCATAACATATAAAGCATGTGTTGAATTTTGTATTAAAGAGCGAACAGAATACACTTGAATCTTTACTTAAAGTAACTTACAATACCAGGGGTATACATATAACTTTCATATTTACAGACATTATCTGTTTATTTTGTGAACCATTATGTGTAGGCACAATAATTAATCTTTAGTCTCGCAAAGAAAAGTTTGTATTTCACTATAGAAGTTTCTCTTTTACAATTAACAAACAACCCCCAGAATTATATAAAATATAGTGTAGATTGGCTCTTAAATGAGTTATGAAAGTGTAATATCTTTTACTACCTGATGCAACTGGGGGAAAAGTCTGAAATTAATTATATTTTTGGACTGAAGGCTGCTTTTCTTGTTGGGTTGGAGTTTTTGCTCTTTATTTTTAGCTTGGGTAACATGGACAGATTCAAATGGCAGTCCTCAGAATACTTACTAGCCCAAAGGCATGTTTCCTACTGAAATAAACTCATTTTCAGCAATAGCCTTAAATTTCAAAAATCTTAAACAAAGCTATTAAAATACTGTCATTTGTGTATAAACCAATGTCTCTTTATCTATTTATTGTTTACAGCACCTTTTCCTGAGCATTTCCTCAGGTACTTGCTGTACAAACCTATATAGGTAACTATATAGATGTGCAGGTTGTCTTACGTCTCATACCTTCTCATATCTATTAATTAACATATAAATTCATGGTCAAAATGTTTCATCTCACTGTTTTGTTTGCCTAGGCCATTCATTATAATAGTTAAACCCCAGAGTAATCGTTAGAATGTAATTGAATGATACATGTTTAAGAAAATACAATTCCATTATTTGCAAATGTTCAAGATAAATTAATTACATGGACAAAAAAACCTAAAAATTGAATCTGAACATAATCATCCTAGGGAATGGATTTATGTGATAGAAAACTAAGAAAAGGAAATTTGTTCAAGACAAATTAGGGTTTTAGGAGCTCAAAATAAATGCTCTAGAGGCCTTCAGAACCCAGACACTAGATTTGCCAGAGAAAAGTAAATAACAAGTAGGAAAAAAAATTGCCAAAAGTGATAGTTACAGTCTATCCAAAGACTGTAATTATGCATTTTTAAAACAGAATTATAAATAAAAATAATGATTCAATGCTGCTGGAAAGATTTGTTTTCAGTTCAGCAGAATTTTCAAGTACTGTTTTTTGTTAGTCAAAAGTGATTGACATAAATGTCTCAACAAGTATTAAAGAAGGTCAAGAAAATAAACGATATCTTTACAAAGTTACGATTAATACTGAAGCACACACATATATTTTCAGATGAATTAAACCTTTCCCTCAAAGGATGGAATTTTTAGTTTTGTAATTTTTTTTTTTTATTTTAGTGGAGTGACAAACACCAGACAGAATCAGTCACATTTGCCTGTTGTAATCGTCAAAATCTGCTGCAAATCTTTAAGTAACATGGAGAAAAATAAAATTTTCAAAATATTCTTGTCTAGTGTATTGCCCAGAAGAGATTAGGGTTATTGGTTACCTGCTGCTAAATGACATTATTGTTGAGAATCCTCTTATTTGAAAAGTAACTGATGGGAAATTTTATATACCTTATGTCTTATAAAACATAAAGTATTTGTAAGGTTTGTAATCTGGATTTGACTTTTGAAAAAATTTGGAGAGCTGTACTCAGTGAGATACATACTAGCATATATGGTTTTATGGCAAGCGCGTAGCTGGATTTGCAGCTGCAATGCCCTTCAAGCATTTCGTAAAGTTTTATTTCATTTTAGCCCTTGTTTCTGAAAAGTATTTATGATAGTTTTTGTTGATGAAGAAACTGCTCATTGATGATATTGACAGTTTTAAAGGCTGTGGTTCCAATGCACAATTTTTTTAAAAAAAGTAGTTTTGTTTGCAATGATGCTGTGATCCTGGACAGCATTCAGGAAGTGCAAAACTCATATGGATTATCTCACTCTGATGAGAAATTGGTTGTGTAAGGCATCATACCATGTATTTTGCATATTTTTTTCTACAAAAGGCGTGTATAAATGTTGCCACATCATCAGTAAGAAATTAGCATCAGCTAATTTCTGAAACTGAACACCAAATTTAATAACTCAGCAATATAATGTTCTGTATTATTATTTCATGGCAAAGAGATTGCCTAATTCTGTGTCAAATTCTACAAAACCTGATCCATATTCTGAATAAACCTTTTGTGGTAGGCCACATAAGCCAAACTTCATCTACTGTCCATCAGTGGTCCACAATCTGCAGCAGGTATGTGCAACCACACTACAGTAAAATTTACTATTTACCTCTCTGCAGCAGTTCTGGGTGTTTGTAGCAGATTTTGCAGAGTACAGTGAGAAATTAGTCCAAACAGCCTGGAAATTTCTGGTTTAAGTTGTTCAGTAGAGCTGTTTCAGTGTCACAGATGAAAGGTAGATACGTTCCTTGCTTTGTATTTCACAATCAGTGGAACATACAATTCGAGGAGTCAGTTTTCATACTTCTTTGTCTGCACTTGTACAGCATTGTGAATAATTAGGGTAACAGTATGTGGTTTGAACTACTGTGCCAAGTTGTCATGTATCTTGTTTCATTGATACCTAGGGATAGCAAAGTTTTCTGAGAAGCAGAGTATCAATGGTGTGCACTGATGTTAGGAAGGACAACTGATGTTCCTTAATTAAATTAGTGTAGCAAAGTCACATTAGGGGATAGTTATATTTCCATGTAATATAGTCAATGCCTTATATGTACCTGGTTTCTCCAAGGAGTGTCGCAAATGCACTTACTGTTCCTTGATGTTATATTTTGCATTTGGATCTGTGATTTAGATGACAAATGTGAAAAAGCACATGTTGCCAGAGAACTTTCAAGAGACAAGCTGTGAATTCTAAAGAACACAGGTTATTCCAGCTAAGGTTGGCAGCAGCTTCTGCTTAAAAGTTTTTCTCCTAGCATGTGGTGTTCAAACTTATACCTGCAGAATATAGGTTAGCATTTGATGGATACAGATTTTTATTTTCTGGCTTATTACACAGAGGTGGAAGTTTTATTTTCACTCTTCCTGTTCTGGTCAGACACTGAGCAGTTGACAGAAGTCCAAACAGTTGCAGAACAAGATCACCTTCAAATTCCACCATTTTGGTGATCCTTTCAAACTCTGTTTATGAGGGCATGTAAATTATTACCATAGAAGGATATGTTAAAAATTACACTAAACCATTTGTGTTGGCAGTAGGAGTCTCTCAACACTGAATTTGGACTAGTTTATATGAGCAGACAGTAGTATCATACTGGGTCTTACAGCTCTTACTGAAGTCAGTGGAAAGACCCTGCTGTGTTCCCAAGCATACTGTGGAACGTTCCCATACTGTGGAACGTTCTGGTCTCTGAATTCTTATTCACCAAAGCTCGTTATATGTCATCTGATCTGACTGTTCTCTGATAAGCATGCAGCTTTGTGCTGTATCTTACACAAATTAGTTTCTTAGCTTTGTCTAGCTAAGAGTTAGCACGACAAGTTTATTGCAAACATCTCTCGTGTCATTGATACTGACACGTCTGTGCAATGCTAGGTGAAATTCAGACTGATGTCATTTGTGGCCCTTGACATCCAAAAAGAAAACATGACAAATAAGACCACATGCCTGAAGCGTATTTAAAAGGGGGAAAAATGTACTATAGTGCACTTGCTACTTTTTGTTGATGAGTTAGTTTATTCTAAAGGCAGAATAGGTGTCTAAATTTCAGTGGAGCAGTGATATATGTTTTAGAAAAACACGCCACCTTCCTAAAACATTAAAAAAAAAATAACAGAAGAGCAGTAAAAAACCCTCTAAACTTCCCAGCTAAAATAAAAAGAAACATTTCAGACACCAACAATCATCAACTGTCCCTAAAATCTGATAAGCTTTAGTGATCCTGATAGTATCATAGTGATACTGACTTACTGTTCTCTTGTCTTAATACATAATTTTTGAAGTCAGCATAAAAAAATGGAACTAAATACTGCAGATGAAAGAAATAATGCCTCATTGGGCCAATTTCTATCAGCTTTGTTTAAGCAGCTTTAGTGAGACTGAGACTAGTGAGTGCAAAATGCTGAATAAAATTTGTTTCTTGCCACCTCATAAGGTACAAGGCAAAATGTAGACATTATTATATTTTTCATTCAGGCTACACCTCCAAGGACATTTCTTCAAATCCTCATTAAACTCATTCAGAGTGATTTCCTTTTTAACCAAGGTCAGGATGGTTGTCTTGCAAATCTTTGGACACTGTGAATGGGAATTCATAAATCCTGACATTGGGAAGCAAGGTTGCTCTTGCCCTACATTTAATGAAGAAAAGAAATAAGATTAAAAAAAGAAAAAGAAAAAAGAGCAGGCTTCTTTGCTTGAGGGTGCTAAAAGTAAGATCTAACTTAGCTGGAATTGAAAAATAAAGAGGTTTTTTTTTTTAAATAAGTGACACTGCACTGATGATATCTTCTGTGATATTCATCATTTATTTCCAGTAAGCTGCTAAGTTACCTGCAATCACTTGTCAGCTTTCCTTTTCTATGGTTTGTTTAGTCTGTTAGCCCACCAGTTAAAATATATCCTGAATAATTTCTACACTAAAAATAAGAACAGTTGATAAAATGGTTGCTTGAGGAGACATATGTCTCATGAGAAGAGAATGGGATTTTTTTCATAGCTGTCATAAATGCATCAGATTTTGCACCCTATTAGACAATTGTGGGTTATTTTTTCTGCTTTTGTTTTCTTTTTATTTGTTTGTTTGCTTTTGTTTCCTTTTGCTAGCACATTAAACTTCTTGGCAGGAAACCTGTTGTTTTTAATTAAGAAGAAATTATTTGAATTAAGCAGCCAGTATGAACACTTTGAACTGGACTCTGGAACTTGTGGTGTTTTTCTAGCAGTGATATTCTGTTTTTAAAAAAATAATAAAAAAATCATAATGTGAGCGGATATAGTCAAATCATTCAGTATTGCTGACCAACTACTGCTAGCAAATGGTTGTTTTCAGGAAAGATAGAACAATCAGAGCAGGAAAGTGTTGTATAAATATGCTGGTATCTGTCTTTGGCTGACAATTCAATGTATTTGCACTGCAGTGTAGATGTAGTCATCCTAACTCCCTTTTCCATAACGACATACAGGTAGTAAGATTAGTTGGTCTCACTGTGTTGTGTTCCTTTGTTGTTGCTGCATAAAAGATTTTAATGTCTCACATGATGGACCAATTTTTTGTTTTTTTTTTTCTTTCATATTCAAGGGTTTGTTTTTTTTCCCTTATTGAAGTGAATGACTAATGAAACTTGATCCTTCAAAGTGCATAGTGTGGTCAGAATGTTTAGGGGGAAGGTGGCTGGATAGTTTGTTGCTTCTTAAGTAAGCACAGAATTTGCCTTGTCTTCTGGAGACAAATTTTAGGTCTCATTCTTTAGATGGCATTGTAGTTAAAGAAATAATATTTTTTCTTTAAAATATTTATTTTAGCTATTCCAAGGATATTTCTGCATCTCCCTGGGAAACTGCAAAGTTCATCTATCTCCTTCACTCGTACTGTTTGCTGTCTCCAGATTTCAATGCAGTGTATCAATTGTTCTTCACTTGGTTGAGAGAGATGGTATTGCATGTTGCCTGAAAAGGGTGTAGGTGTTTTGGTTTTTCTTCTCTCTCATTCTTCATTTTTTTTATGTTGACTGCTCAGTGACTCTTTAGCAGCAGAAAAACTTAGTATAAGAGAAAAGGCATCTTCCTATCGGTAACAGGCACTGTAGAGTCAGTCCTCTGCAGAGCTCTATCCCACTTTCCTCTGGACATTAAGGAATGGCCACATGCCTTCAGTCAGCAAAACTGCAAATACCCTCTCATCTTGGAGTGGAGAGTATTAAATAGGTTCTTTATAGTGTTTTGTTTGTCATAAGAGTATCTTTTTGCTTAAATTACAACTGTTGTAGTAACCATACAGCATCAATTTCAGTACAAAATGAGTAAAAAGTTGCGATAGTTTTGTGTAGCAGATTAGTGAATTCAAGGAGTCTGGTATGCTGAGCAGAAGAAGTCAGCTCAATTTCTGTAAGTAGACTAGGCAGATTTTCCCAAAACTCTTAGGTATTTTAATATGAGGAAGGAGTAATATAAAATATAAATTGTTTTTTGACACCAGTGTCACTCCTGCAACTGTAATAGTTGCTACCCAGTTGCAGAGGTTGTTTGTGCTTGCTGGTTTTGCATATATAACTCCATTAACTTTACCACAGGATGTTTAAGGTACCAATTAGGCCTTAAGGTGTTCAGGACCCTTAGAACCCAGTGGCTGCAAAGCCAAGGCAGATTCAAGGAACTGGTGATATGTGTGTGTATGAGCTCTTCTTGTCAAGATAAGTGATTTACAGCAAAAAAAAAAAAAAAAAAAA
>VXBQ01008250.1:0-21958 GCA_013400175.1 Phainopepla nitens | reverse complement strand
AAACCAAACCAAAACAAAAAAAACCAAAACCAAACAAAACCAATTCAAACAAGCAGAAAAGAAACCAAACAAAATCATTGAGTAAAAAACTGTATTCTCTTTAACATCAGATTTTTTTTAGCACCAGTAATGTTAAAATTCTATATAATGCCATTATAAGCCAGTTATACTTTTTTTTAAAACATATACATTCACTGCATGGATGTTATTTCACACAGAAGGTAGTAGGAAGAATTAGTAATAATTGTGANCTTAGTTTCCCTTCAACAAAATAAAGGTGTTTTGGTGTTTTCATAGCAACAATTGTAAGTCTGGAGATTACCTATACCCAGACATTTATGGTTTTTGTTGGTTTTGTTTTGTTTTGTTTTGTTTTGTTTTGGGTTTTTTTTGGGTGGTGTGGGGGGATGGTGGGGAAGAAGAGGGTGGAACTAAAACCACAAAGAAAGAAAAAAACAAGCCTGATGATCTTAAATACATAACAAACATACACACGGCAATCATGGGATTCCAGGGGAGGGTGGGCAAGGAAGAAATGTCAGAATGTTTATCATACAGCTGTGCCAAAAGTAAAGGCTGAATGAGTGAGATGGAGATTAAAGCCAGTAGTTCTGAGCCTGTATTCAATCACTGCAGTCACTCTGTTTGCCTCCTGCATGCTGATGAAGTGTCATGAATGGTCCCATGTACTTTCATTCCAATATATTTCAGGCAGTAGTGATTATTGCTTGTACTCAGCTAAAGCTTGAAATAACTGGAAAACTCTTGCTTAGCAACAGAAGAGCTCATCTTCTCTCTCTTGGGACTGCTAACTCAAAATGGTGCTACTTCTTTTAAAAGTTAAAGTTAGAACGGGTAGCTGCTTTATAATTTTTTCCCCATGATAATTTAAAGGAGAAATCCCAAACTAAAGCCAGCAAATTACTTTGTTCCATAAATAATTATTGACAATTTTATGAAGTCTGAATCCAATTTCCTTTATAACACATTAAGCTGTCCTGTAGTTGGACAATTTTTATACAGGTATAGCTTTTACGTATGCTGAGAGAGTAGAATCACTTTACTTCCTTTAAACAAAAGATTTCATAGTGTATTTTTACGAAATTCTTTGGAAAGCATTCATGCAGCATTAGATAATTTAATTTTTTGTGTTTATTTTTAATGTTTAGACAAGAGTTTGTATTTTTCAGTGATCTCAGTCTTAAAAGGAAAATGACTGCAGATTTGTTAAATAAATGACAAAATGCAGAATGTGGTTTGAGTTGTAGATTTCCAGCAAGTGCACTGAAGAATTCATTAAAAAAATACAGCAGCATTATTCTAGTGTGAATTATATGCTGCTCTGTAGGTTTCTATTTTTGGTTACCACAAGATGGCAAAGCAATGAACACACAAATGCAAGGACGAGTGAGTTTCATAATAATGTGTTCTGCATTCACACTTTATGCACATCAAGAGAGAATCCAAGCACAGCAGGGTTGACAATCACTCCAACAGTCTTTTGAAATCAAAGTACTTCCTCAAGAATGTCTTTCCAGCGCTAATTACACTCTTCTATTGTGGTTCTTGTATTGTGCAAAGCAAAATGTTTATACTGTCATTGGATACAGCCCTAGCATTGAAAAATGGAAGGTAAAAATTAATCAGATTATTAAATAAGTTTGGTTTCTTTTATGTTTTGCTTGTTCTACTTTCTGTTTAGGGCTTAGATATCAAAACCCATTTCCTTTGTCACCAAGGGACTTTGGCAAAGATTCTAATTTTTCACCAACTCCAAGAAAGTCTCTTTACTTGAGAGCTGCAATGTGGAAAGGATTGGTTGCCTAGACAGCTTGAGGGTTTTCTCTTTTTTACTGTTTCTTTTTTTTTTTTTATTTCCCAGTTGCATACTGATTGTGCAGTAACTATTATCAGTGGATTTTCTAATAAGAGGGAGGCAAAAAAACTTGAGACCTGGCTTATCCCAGGATAGGATAGGGTGGGATATGCGTCTGTGTTTGTGTGTATAGCCATGCATTTTATATGTGTAAAAATGTACATACGATCTCAGTAACCACTATGAAATTCACTCTGTGTAGGAGAGGATACAAGATATCAGTTATGTAACATTTAAAAAGGAGGAGAAAGAATGTCTAGGTTTTGTAACATTTGCCTGACAATGCATAAATTTATGTGAAGGGTTAAGCGCCCAGTCCAGTCTTGACTTTTACTCTTGTATTTACTGCTAGGCTTGGTGAAAAAGCTAAGTACTAGGAAGTGGAAAAGGGAACCATTAAATGCCATTTTCCGTGGCAATGTGGAAAAGCTAGCAGCCCACAGTTAAGAACTGTCTGGATGGCTGGTCCCAGCGAGTGGTGGTGAATGGCATTGCAGCCAGTTGTCATCTTATCACAGGTGGTGTCCCCCAGGGATCAGTGTTGGGCATAGTATCTTCAGTTCAATATCTTTATTGATGATCTGGGTGATGGGATCAAGTGTAAATTCACAGATGACACCAAGCTAGGTGGAAGTATCTATTTTCTAGGGAGTAGGAAAGTTCTAGAGGGGAATCTGGACAGACTAAATCTGGATCTGTACATTTCTAAATTTTTTGTGTGGAATATACCGCTACAACTTCTAGGTATTCACAATTTATGTTCTGCACTATACATACAGATACTACATATATACAGTATTCATATCATTGATACATGTAGTTCTGTGTTCTCTTAAGGAGTTTAGCATTGTCAAAAGTAGTTTATTTTAGGTTGGAATGTGTGCCTAGAGCTTCTCTAGTACAAACATACAAAGTGATTGGTTCTTAAAATAGAGCTTTCAGTTGGCTTAAGAATTCATTTGACATATGTCCTTGGTTAGAATGACAGTTATTTAACATGCAACACAAATTTGCTAAAGGACCAGTGCTGGGAGTGTGGAGACTTTAATGCACTGATTTTTTTTTTTTTTNTTATTGTTGTTTTTTTTTTTTTTTTTTTTTTTTTTTTTTTTTTTTTTTTTTGGTCCATGTAGTTAGTGGTAAAACTTCCGTTGATTTTATTGAGAATGGGATTAGTCATTGTGAAAAGATTCATGTTATACAGAAAATGTACTTCTGTTTTCACTTAAGACTAGGGAAGGACTGTAGTTCTTTAATTCATTAGGTTTTAGCAGATTTGAAGAACTGAATTTTGATTAATACCACATCCTTATGGCTTCAGCTCTGGGCTACTGTGAGTTTGATGGTGGTGTAATTTCACTGCAAACTGTATTCTATACTCCTGTTAACAAGAGCAAAATGGTTAGCTAGTACAGAAGATATATAACAACATCAGAAACTGAATGCTAGTCTTTTGATTGCCCTACTTGTTTAGAACAAAGACTATGTAATCATTATGTAATACATTCCTTAAGTTCAATGATAAAAACACAGTCACTGCTTTCGGTATAGGCTCATGTTTCTCTTGCAGTGTGGTTGTGATGTTCTCTTTATTACCAAATTACTGTGTCCCTCTGCTGTTGTCCACCTCACATCAGACCAAAATACCCATGTTAATGCTTCGACATATACACAAATAATGTGATGCATAGTTACAGCTGTGATTAATCATTCAGTTCACTATGCTAACTTGCCCCTTAGATAATACATACTTGTGTTGGCCTATTTTCTGTTGAGATAGCCTGCCCAATCTTTGATGTGAATGACTGGGTTTGTCTTGGTGTCATAATTACACTCCCTTTAGCTGTTGCTGTATAAATTCTGATTACCTTTACCAAATTAAAATAACTTTATTTTGTTTGAACCTAATACATTTTGGATTTCAGGCATTTAGACAAAAGGTTATATGGCCTTTCAGAAACCCTTTTTTAATGAAATATTTATTGCTAGCTTTCCTGTTCTGGTTCCGATCAGCTTATCCTCAGTTTTCATTCAGGTTTCTATATTGCCATTGGGAAAATTAAAATAAGAAGGGCAGCTCGTAAGTGATCAACATGACCATGTATATCTCATATATGTACATTAGTTGCTTGATATCATTCAAGTTTTATTACATCTGGTGAGTGCAAACATTCATTCAATAAATCTTGCTTTACTGCTGTCTTGCTCATCCCTGTGGGATCATTCTCCTCTCTGTGAGTTTTATACTTTTTCCTGCTTATGTACCATTACCACAGGAGCACAATATAGTATCACTGAACTAAACAACTGAAATATATTCACCAACAGAAAGGCAGAAAATATTAATGCTTCCCCATGATGTTCACAGTTTTCCTTCAGCTTCTCCTCTGTTTGATCAGGAGCAGCATTTAGTTACACTCAGTGCTCTTTACCTCCACAACTTTTTTTGTCCTCTGCTCTAGAAAATTCTGGTTGGTGGTGTGGCCCATGGAGCTGATCAAATCTCACATTGTAGTTTTACTTATTAGAATCTTACCTGATGAAAGATTTCCATCTTTCATCATATAGTTTATAATAGTTTAAAACATATAGTTTGTAGTGGTTTCTGATGCACTTAATTCCAAATTTAAGAGAAAAAATTAGTGTCATCCACCAGACACAGTCAGAAGACTGTAACATTGGCTACAGCCAGCACTGTGGTGTTAAAGTTCCAGCAGGTAGATGGAAACAAACAATAGCCAACACCAGACTCAGATCTGACTTTTTTTATTTTTGCATTCCCTTAGAAATAATTGGGAATTCTTACACAGGTAGTTTCTACCTTGAATTTTTTTCTCTAGGTTGGACAAAAAGTTATATATTGTAAAGTAAAGATATTGCATCCACTGACTGTTATGATAAAGAGCAGGCTTAGTGATTCACTCTTCGTTATTAATACAACAGTATTTTGTGAGGAGCTGTGGCAAATTGCTTACATCTTCTGGTCAATATGAGAAGCAATGCCTTCTGCATAATCTTTAGCATGCCCTTCTGTGGAGAATATCTGTATGTGTATATGTGTTTGAGTTTATCAAAGTACATAACTTTTATGTGTTTAGAAAACTTAATTGCAGTCTATTTTACGTCTTAGAAAACATATTTCATGATGGTACACCATGAGTAATAGCAAATTTAGTTCATCATAATGCTGAGCAAAATGGTGTCAAGCCTCATTTTTGTTCCTTTACTAAGGACCTTGAACTAAGGAAATATTATTTATTAGGCATTCATTGAGAAATTGATGGCATAATTTAACTTTTTTATTAGCTAGTAAAACTGATAAGCAGTACATAAAAAGATGGATCTTGTTATAGAGGGAATGATAATAATAATAAAAAAGGTTCATTTAAAGTTTTTTAAGAGGTCATCAGGGTATAAAGTCTTTTTGACATTGCCTTCTATGATATGAGCGCATATCATACCAAATAATTTTTGCTTCTCTTGATAGATTTCTTTGTGTTTACTTTGCAGCCACTAAGTCCAGCAGAAAATTAATTTTTACAGTTAAAATGTTTTCAGGTTTTCAGTAACTTGAGCTTAATTCTACATGTAGTGTGAACATACATGACATACTTTCTCTAAACAGAAGCCCCTCTATATGTTATAGAGTTGAAATAATGGAGTTGTGAGTGTGCAATGGTTGAACATCAGTTGTGTAAATGGAAGGCATTGTTCCTGGTTAATGAGACACAGAAAGAGATATTGTATATGTCTCTAATCTTGAGCCCTTTACTGATTGGTAAAGGTGGGTGGGATGACAGTCGTCCTCATTCACTGCTCTCTCCTTGGGTAGCCTTGGATACATAAGCAACTTAAAAACTCTTTTTCTGACACCCTCCTCTGAGTTGTGCAGAAGAGAATCTTATCCCATAAATGGTTATCTTCTTAGGGGACTAGAAATAAGGATATAAAAATCATGGATTTTATCCATGAAAACTTTTCATTTCAGCATGCACCTGTTTCATAAGTCATTTTGAGAAAAACAGATAAAAATGGAAAATGCAGCAGTGAATCTGGCCCAGATAGAAAATCACTCCTCCAAGTCTGCAGAACATCTGAGAATAATAGCCAGCAAGCTCATGCTTCTCTGTCACACTTGCGTAAAACCCTGTTCTCAGACAAACCTTTAAAATGAAAGCCATCACTCAAATTAATCAGTTAAGGAGCGTGTCAAGTGCACTCCTTCTGGTTGGTGCTGAAGTTTGGTGCTAGTCTAACAGGAAGAATATATTTCTTTTGCATGCTATATCTGTCTTTTTGACTCTTACCTTGGTGCTGTACCTGTGGTGGCAGGGGTTGTGTGCTGAATGTAGCCATGTGTTCAGCACAGTGCCTGAGTGAGGGCCTTCCTTCACCTTCTGTAAGCATGGAGGAACTGCACTTGTGGGATCAGTGATGAGAGGGAGAGCAAAGCAAGAAGAAACAGCAGACACAGCAGGTCCTAGCTGTCCTGTTCTGGTCCTGATGATGTGCTTGATTTGAGCACTCATGCTAGCATCCAGATTAGTTGAACACATGCACCATAAACTTCCTTTATGATCACTGCAGACACACTACAAGAGATGCAAATTCTGCCTGTTGGAGCTTTGAGCTTGAGGATCCTTTGTCTGCTCAAGATTCTTAGCATGAGACTGATTTAGATTCATCCGTAATAATTCTAATTAATCTCATATATTTTTCAGTGGGACTATTTATTCGCAGGTATAGTAAGGTATTCAAAATTGCTAAAATTTGTTTCCTTTTGTATACAGATACTGTTCTACTTCAGAGCTTCCTCTTTTTTTTATTTTTTTTCCCTCTTTTTTTCTTTTTTCCCAATGTTGTCTTTTGCTGTGTTACTAAGTTTATATTTCCCTGTGGTTATGTGTGAGTTGCTGTACCTATATGTTCGCAGCAAGTGCAGCATAACCAAGTCTTGAGAGACTATTTTAAATGGAGAATGTTTATGGACTTTTTTCCATAAACAAAAAAAATGGCAAAATAATTGCCCTAGCTACTAGAACATTTTGTCTGCTATTAGTGACTTCAGAGTAAGCTGCCATCTAGATTACAAAAACCTCACAACTGCATTACAGTGCCATTACTAGAAATAAGATGTTTTAGGGTTTTTTTTGCCATAGTCTTTTGCAAAAAGGGAAGAGTAGTGTTACAGGCAGTAGCGAAAATAAACAGCCTTATTTTAAAGAAATCATTTAGACGTACTAACAGGACAGTTATTTAGTGTGATCATATTTGTCCTACAAAAATGACAGAAAATTTTCATAATTTGATTTTTTTGTTCATACACAGGTATGAGTTAGCATATGGCATATTAACAAGGCTGGATAGTGTTAGGTAGTTGTCTTCAGCTGCTTTGCCTACTTTGGCCTTCAGGTTTTGAAACCTGCTACTGGCACGGAATAATAGCACAGTTCTTTTTGCATAGGATATTACTTAGTTCCTGGTGGATGGTATTTAGACTTTGGGGTTATTGTTTCTGCAGTTTAAGGAGTCATATCAACAGGATTCAATAAAACACAATTTCAGTATGTTAGTTCTTTCCTGAATGACCCTTACTGGACCAAAATTCACCCAAAACCTGCTGTTGAACCCAGAATCTTGCAGTGCATATCTTGATACAAGTGGGATGGCTGCTTGTATGATGACTTTCAAAAGGCTGTTCTTTTGTAAGTAGTTTGTTTTCAAGTCCTTCTAGAATAACAATCAGGTAATCCTAGGATAATGATTTGATAGTACAAAGGAAAGCCTGAAAAGTTAAAAACACTGTTTACCTGAGCAGCTACATTATATCTACTTCTGATATATAACTTTATCTGCATGTTCTTTCAAACTGATTTCATGCTCCCTGCAGTGACATATTTTGCTAACACAACAGACTTGTTCCTTCCCGACATGCGGCTTCTGACTCCAACAAATGTCAGGAGCTTTTTAGACAAACCTGTGCTTTTTATTCCTGTCTTTCTCAAGAGGAATATCAGCATCCCTCCAATAACATTTTTTCCCCCCATGGCTATTCTGTTTGTTTTATAAACAGACTGGGTTTATTTTACATGTAGAGGCTGGTGAAGACATAGAAGGAAATTTTTTTCTTACTTTTTCTTTTTTTCTTTTTCTTTTCATTTACATTTTCTTTTTCCATTTTTCTTTTCTTCCTTTTTTTTTTTTAACATTTTAAAATATTTTTAGGAAAGTACTAGAATAACAGCCACTTCCTGACTTATGCAAATAAGCAAAGCTTTGTTCAATCCTGAATTCCTGCAGTTATTTCCTTTCTGTAACCAATCTAGGCCTCCAGAAGCAATTAACTAACTCTTTGGAGCTGCAGGTCCTCCTTGGAACAGCTCTGTGGAGCTGAGATTTGCAGTTCACACTGACTTACACAGAGGCAGAAATTAGTTAAAGAAAAAGGACTCAAACACCTTGTCATTTCTACATACACAGTATGAATTATGTTTAAAGTAATAACGGAGGAAAATTAGTTGGAACTAGGTTCCTATGTCCAAATGACTTGTTTCCACATTTATTCATACATCCTTGACTTCCTGAGCTTTTTCTGGTCTGGAATTCCCCTTTGTGTACCAATTCTGATTGAAAATTCCATTTGGAATCTGAAATCTTGCAGTTTGTTTTTACCACAGTTTGGTTTTACATTTATTTTTCTTTCTCTTGTGTTTTTATTAGTCAGATATAGAGGAAATAATTCTTAATTATACAACAAAACATTAAGCAATTACATGCAATAGCAGTATCAGGTGCAATAAGATAGGGCATTACTCTTATCTGGGGAAAAATGAAATCTCAAAATGGGCCCTGAATGTATCTTGATTCTCCACAGACTTAATTTTCTTTCCTGTGCAACTACTTAGAAGACTAGGATCTATCTTAATTAAAATTTACTGCTTATTTCAGAATGGAAGAGCTGAAAACTATTTTCCTATCCACCTAATGTCTCTGCTGTTTATGTGCTTGAGATGGCTAAGTGGTAGTCTGAAAATTGCAGTAAGATTAGTAATGGCTAGGGGTACATAATATACTGTTTCATTGCAGTGGACCTCTGAAAAATATTTAAACTAAGTATTTAAAAGAGAAGGCATTAATCACATTTTATTCATTATTCATAAATTTCACCTAATTGAGTTCTACAGAGATTTTTTTCTTTATAAAATGGGCACTCAAACCACACCTTTTAAGACACATATTTTTCTTTAATATTAAAATTCAAAAGCACTCCTTTTAAGATTGAGAAGCTGCAAAGGTGATATTGTAGTGTTGTCTCTCATCAAATATCGCTCCGAACCTGTAATGAAACAAACGTAAAGAAACTTCTGAGAAAATTGCACTGCTTTTTACTCTACTGGGCACTTGTAGGTTCCACCAATACATTAGGATTATCCAAATTAGTTTTTGTTTCAGTAACATCAGTCCTGTCTTCTACTGACAACATAATCATAGCCCCAGTAAAAGCTGGTAAAGACTATTTTAAACTAATTGTTTAATGCTGGTTGTTTAACTAGCATGAAGAATTGGTTTGTGTAGTCTTATTACTTAAACAGACACAACATTTATTTCAATAAAATGATGTAAGGTCCAAAACGATATGTGAAACATCTTAAAAACAAATGCTTTTAATGTCATTGACTTTGAAAAGAGGAAAGGGAAATAGTGTATTTCCTTAAACATATTCTATTGAAAAAATTGAAATACATTTTTATCACATAAGTTAACAATTGAAATTATGTTCTTATTTGATAGTTATTCTCAAATTGTGATTAATTTGAAAAACTCTTCCCCATACTGGCTGAACCAATTCTTCTCTGTTACTTTATTTTAAATACTATATATGACAAAAAATTGTGGTCTGCTTAAACACATGCTTTTTATATTTTAAATTGATTTCTTTTAAAATATTTGTTACTCAGGTTAATGTCAAACTGCAGATAATGAGTGACACAAAGTACTTCAGTTCCCCCTTATTTCAGTAGGAATTGTTGATCCTCAGCTCTGCTCAGGACTTGGCATGGCTCTGTTGTCAAAAAGACTTCAATATTGTAATAGAAAACTGCAGAATGTATTCCTATGATCTGATTTTGAAACAACTCCTGCATTGTGTTCACTGACAAAAGCATATCTGAATCTAGCCAAGAATTTTAATACCATCTAACTTAATGCATTTTGAGCTAAAAGAGCTTGTGTTGCTAGGCATCAAATTGGTGATGCGTGGAAAAATTGTTCACTGGAACTATAATATAAGCCTGCATGTACAAATCACATGTAGGTTTTCTGGACAAGCATGAAATCTAAACCCCTGGAAAAATCTGTATATTTAGATCAAGCCTTAATTTCATTGGACCCACAGATTCCATTAGTTCATAATTTAGTTTTATGTCTTTAAATGAATTTTAGGTAAAGTCTTCAGCTTTACAATAAGCATAAATTAAAAAAAAAATCTTGATTGCCATAGTTAATGTGGATTATTGAGATTTTTATTTCCTGTTGGAGAACAGAAATATTTTTAGCCCCAGAAAATTAAAATATTATTCCAAGTATCCTCCATGTAATACAAATACATCTACTATTTAATGCTTTTACCTATTGCAGAAAATATAGATCTTTCAAAATCTTTGTTCTTTCAAAAATGACCTATTGTTGACAGAAGAGTCTTAGTAATAAACATAAAAATGGCATTTTCTTTTAAGCTTTTCAATAAAAAATTATTTTATTTCAAGAATGCAAGTGCTAAGGATCTTTTAAAAATGTGCTCCTTTTACCTTGAGATATTTCCTGCACATTTGCTAAATATAGGTACCTGTACTCATGATTTCTACACACTTCCATGAAAGTCTCACAAAGAGCAGTGTGAGGACTCATCACAAATGGACTTCATTAGGGAAAAAAGCAAAAGAGGTGTTGTATACAATAGTCACTGTAAACCATTTCAGGATATAAGCCAAAAGCACAGTCCTGTGTTATTTAAAATTTTCGCATTTGTGCATTTTTTTGATTTTTGTATATTTTGGCTTGCATTTTTAATTCAGAATCCTGTGATTTTCCCTTTTTCTGAAAAAATTCCATATAGTAGCATTTGTGTTTGTGGTGGGAGAGAGTGGGGAGAGATCAACTGGCATTTTAGGAATGCAGTGCTACACTAAGAACATTAAAGAACTGAAAATTTTCTCTGTTTAGTAATCAGATGATGACAACACAAAATCAAATAAATTGCCAGTGAGGTCTTAATTACTGGAATAAAATTATAAAATAAATATTAAAAATATTTACATATCTATAAAATAACAGTAGCATCAACAAAAAATATCCACTAATTAACTTGGAAAACTCCAGTTTTATGGTACTTCTGAAATAATCTTCATGCTTGGTTCATAAAATAGTAAAACCCAAAATTTTCTTGGAAAAAAACTTTTAGACAAGGCTAAAAAGACTCTACTCTTTAATGATGCTTGTCTCTTTTTTCCACCAAGATTATTTTGTTTAGGTTGGAGGGTGGTGAATTGCTTCGTGTGCTGCAAGTACATAAAGAAAACATAATGAAAGTGTGGAGCCTTTATGACTGTCATAGACTGTGGCTCTTAATCTCTCAACTGGAAAAGCTCCAGTGAAACTCCACCCATTGCTGCCTTGAGATTTCTTCTCTGGCTTTAGGAGTGAAGTGGAGCATGTTCAGAGGCTCACTGATGAACAGCCTTTTTTCATTAACATCTCTGAAAGAGGTCACTGTGTGAACTTACATGAAAATGAAAGATATCCTAATTTTTGCAATTCAGTACTTGCAAGAAGCATATTCATTTAGTTCCATGTACCTTATGTTTCTAGATTAAATTGTTAAAAAGCCAAAGTAGCACATGTAGTCTAAGTGAGGTTCTCCTGTAGACTTATCCTCTACCTAATGAAAGACAGAGAGGACATGTTTTACACTAGGATGATTCTCTCTGGAGATGGCCTTCCATAACCTTAACTAATACCTTTCATGCTTTACAGCCATCTAAAGCCAAGTAACAGTGGATGTGCTCTCTGCTGCAGTACTCAATATGCTTGCAATCTTTGCAGCCTGCGACACAATCCAGAGAAAGTATTTATATCATATGTGTAACATAATACAATAAATGCAATAACTTACAATTTTCTTCTGCTATATAAAAAAGAAAAGCAACAGATAAAATATCTTTGTATAGCAATTTCTCTTGTATAGTATCCTAGTTTTCAAAATTCACGAAGAAAATAAGGTCACTATGCCTGGAAGAAATTATCATTTCTGAAAACCAAAGCAGAACTAAAATTGTACAGGTCCAAAAGCAGAAAATACCATTTGGTGTTCTTATTGATACTCATTGCTTGCAGTCACTGGAAAGCTCGTTGCCTTCACAAACTGTCTTGACATAGAGCTTAATTGTTTTTATTCCCTGAGTATAGTCATTATTTGCTTTCACTGTGCTGTAAATCTGGTTCTTTTCCTCTGAAATGGGAGTTTATAAAATTATTCGCCTATATTGTATGATTTATCATAGCTTTTAATGAAAGAAGTAATAGTATAAAGACTCATGGATAGTGGACAGTATGGAAACCCATACTCTTATGTGTGTCATGCTTACACTTCCACTTTTTTGTGGCCTAAAGCATCAGGATCTGAATGCACCTCTGATTATCTTTTATTTTATACTTTTTTTTTTCACATGATCTAACCAGAATGAAATATGTTAGCACCAGGGCAAAAAAAGGATTTTTTTTTTTTCTGTTCAACATGTCTGACTGTAGCTGGATCTCCCTTGTCTTCTTCCAGAAAATTATGTGCCACTATCTTTCTTGCTAAACCTTTGCATTCTAATCCAGTATTTTTGAATGAACAAAGAAAAAAGCAGCATATAATAAAGTAAAAGTCCTCTAATCAATATGTTTATCCTGTGTTTCTATTAATAGACTGAGTGGAAAAGAGTAGAAACACAGGACTGACCATAGCTCAGAAGTCTAGCTGCCAGCAGCCATTAAACACTATGGTGATAATGTTCACTATTGTGAATATATGTGTTCTAAGTGCCTAATGTATATCACTTACATATGTCTTATATTTGCATTAATTTATTGTTCCATATCCATCCTTGAGACCTTCATTTTTGCCATTTTGTAGTTCACTGCAGTGTAAGAGTCACAGAAACATAAAATTTAGGTGCCTTAGCAGTGAACGAGGCACACTTCTAGTGATAGTCTACAATATTTTGCTGTTCCACACAACAAACATCTTAACTGCTTCTGAGAAGAATAGTCTGAGTAAACTTGAATTCTGAATGAATAAAAGGAGTGTAGAAAAATGGAATTGTACCTTTTGACTTAAAGGCCATTCATATATATTTCAGACGGGTTTGGTTTTATTTTTTTTTCTTTTGATGTTATTATAGAATTTTTGCTTTTTCCTCTTTTTATTTCAACAGCATAAAAAAGATTTCATGTGAATATTATTTAAACTGCATTTTTTTCTAAAAATAATATTGAATTTTTCCTTTTTTTTTGGGAGGGGGGCTGGGGGTTTGTTTTGTTTTATAAAAACTAAAACATAGAAAGCTTGTGATTTGCAGATAGTGTTGCACATGTTTACTACTCCACTGTAAACCCCAGAAATTAGATGTAATGCAAAGTGGTAGATGGGAATTTTTTTCAGTCTTTCCTCACATTTAAATTCAATAATGTGTCTTTCCAGACTGTAAAAGGTAGTATTTTGGTATACTGCTAGCCCACTATTGGTGGTACCAGAGAAAGTACATTGCTTTAAAAATATAACATTAACTTCAAACTAATATTCTTCATAAAATATTTTTTTAACTTTTTTGTTTGCTTCTCGCAGCATAGAACAATTCAGAATTAATTGGTGTGGATTTCTTTAGTGTTTAGGAAAAGCTACCTATATTGGTGAAATCAATAAAAAGTAAGTAATTACTGAGCTAAGGGTGTGATGTCATTTAAGCCATTTGACAGTTACACAGTATATTTAGTAAAATGAAAAAAAAAAAAGAAAGTAACAGCTACATCAAATATGAGTCAAGAAGAGAGTTAATTGCCTTTCAGTTTAGAAGAATCAAGAACCAAAGGACTGACAGTTTGGCATACTTTGCTTTGATAGAATTTTTCCTTCAAAAGCAACACACAAAACAGTTAAGACTTTGTTGTACTCAAGGAAATGTGGGGAAGTTTTTATTTGCCATATACTTTATAATTTCTTTTCTGAAAGTATGTAAAGATCGTACCATTTAAATTCCATTGCCGTAAAAGACTGTTCCTTTACTTAGCCAGCATAAGTAAAAGTAACCTGTGTAACCCCAACTCTCTGGCTTTTACGGAACAATAATCATTTTCTGACGGAACCAGTTTGCAGGGTTTTCGTATGTCCACCACAAAGAAAAATTGTATGTCATCTCAGTTTTATTATATCCATCAGCTGGCTGCCCATTTGTTGTGGAGTGTCTGCTGTGACTTAGGGCCGTGGCTCTATTTGGCTGTAATAGATTTCCTGTAGTGCATTCAGTGACTCTGGTACCTGTTGCTGGTTTTTTTTCCAGGTCAACTGGCTGCAGGTACATGTGAGATTGTTACTTTGGACAGAGATAGCAGTCAGCCCCGAAGGACTATAGCCCGACAAACAGCTCGCTGTGCATGTAAAAAGGGACAGATTGCCGGTACAACAAGAGCAAGGCCAGCGTGTGTTGATGGTAAGAAACAAAAATCTATTCAATCAGTTTCTGCCAATACAAGAGTGGTGTCTCACAAAAAATAAAAACAACTTTTTAGAAGAAATTTTCTTGTTGTCCCAAATACCAATGGCAATAGCATTGAAGTTCACCCGAAGGGTAATACTGACTAATGGTACAGGTATTTCACTTACATATTTTTCATTGGAAACTTCACTGTTGTTTTAACTTGATATGCAGTTGAATGTTAAGGGCATGGTACTGTTATATTCTCTGTGTGATTACAGAATCAGCAGTGAAATGGAATTCTTTTTTCCCCTACATTTTATTCCTTAAAACATCAAAAAAATGCAGCAAGCAAGCCTCAAAGGCTTATGCCACTGGGAGGCTAATGTGACTGCTCCTGTGTGATATTTAATGCTGTTGAAGAAAACACTGATGCTATAATTGGAATACAGTATCTGAATGTACATCACATGTCCAGTGTTTCTTCTCCCTTTAAAATGATATTCTGTATGATTCACTGCAGATGCGCTGATAGCATGTAGCTGAAAAACAGCTCACATACAGGGAGGTATGAAAATGTTTCACTTTGAAATAGTTTTTTGAGACAAATTCTCTGTTGCATTAACAGTGGGAGAGTCTTCAAGAGCAGTCTTCCTTAGCAAGAATTAATATTAAAAATGAAATTGTAGGCATATTGAAAATGATGTAAAATTATATGTTTTGACCTAGCCTCCATTAACAAAAGTAAAAAAAAAATATGGTTATGTATAGAATTATAATCAATTAATGGATTGGCTTTGAATACTGTCTGGTTTGAATCCTCAGATAAAAATATTGCAGAGAACACCCTACTGTTGCCTCAGAATTTGGTCATACCAGTGATTATCAAAGAAGACAGTCCAAAAGGAGATCTCAGAGCCAACCCACAAAGCTAAATATAGAACATCATGCACAATCTGTTTTTTCATTTTTCTTTCACTTTTTTTAGTACTCTGTAAGATAGTTTCTTAGCTATCTCTTTCATAATCCAGTACTATATCCAATAGTTCTCCTTTCATGTTTTATTGTAAGATCATAAGATGTAATTACTTAAGAAAGGAATGATTTCATTGTGTCATTTATGGTTGCAACTTTAGGAAAAATGCTTACTACCAGTTAAAATATTCAACATATGTTTCCTCTTTTAAAACAACAAAGTTCCAAGGAAGAAAAAAAGAGTTTTGCACTAGCTGATGGGAACAAAACATAATTTTTCCTCAGTCAGTTTTGGCTATGATTAGACTGATTTGTTGTAACTTGGGTATCCAAAGGTAGCTGCTAGTAATACCAGTTTTTCTTTACACCAAATAAAGAGCAAAAGGCACCTTCTTAGAGTAATTTATCTCATTTTAACTGCCTAAGATAAGTCAGATGTATCACTCTCTGTTACACAATTTGTCTGCCTTGCCTTGATACACCTGTGAGTGTCTTAAGATGAAACTTAGCTGGAATGTACATGTCACTAAGACACATGACTGTGCCACATCCTTCAATTATTACATTAGCTTGTTTTCAAAATATGGAAGCTTTGAGTTAATTTGATATTTGAAAATATTTTTTCTTTCTTTACTTATTTCTTGGGGGAAACTCATGAAGAAAGTGTGTTTCAAATTCTGCTTGTGCTCTCAATGTGCTTGATCATCATTTTATGAAAACAGAGAACTGAATGAATGGATCCATGGTTAGAGATCATGTAGTCAGAGAAGGTTCTTTATGTAATACTTCATGTTTGAAAAATAAGTGGGAAGTTCATCAACTGAAAAAAAAATTTTCCCTTTAACATTTACTTATAAATACCATAAATCATTTTTAAGGCTGAGAAGGAGTCACATGGAAAAGATGAAGGATAATGGGTACAAGTTTCTCCTGGGGATTTCCAATTAGATACAAAATGATAATTTTTCAAAATGGGAAAAATCAGCCTTTGAAACACCCCAGGGAACTGGTGGATTTCCCGGTATTGTACACTTAACATTCAGTTGGACAGGGTGCTGGGCCATTTAGTCTAGACTGGCATTTTTTCCCGAAAAGGTTGGACCAGATGATCCTTGAGGTTCCCTTCCAACCTGGCATACTTTGATTCTGTGACACATTAAGATATAATAACATGGTTGTTCATTATTTTGTGAAATGTTTATAATTAGGATGTCAAGCCCTTTGCTAAGAATAGCTACAAGATATGTAAAACATGCTACTTTTTTTTTCTGAGCATTCTTGGGGATGCTTTGTAATCAGAGCTCAAAAATATTAGCAATACCTAGACTAAAATGAAGGCAAAAGTCAAAGCTTTGAATCTGTAGGTTTTTGTTATGAATGAAGTTAAAAAAATTAATTTTACATACCATCAACACCATTATATAGGAAAGAATAAACAAGCACTTTATCTCGTCTCTAACTTGCTTACAAATAAAGCTGGCAGACTGAATTGGCCACTGACTGACAAGTATCCATCTGTGAATCTACCAGGTTCATAGTTTAAAGAATGAACACTGAATTCTTCCTTATTTTTATACACATTTCTAGAATAACTTTTTTCAAACACAACTACTGAATGCTTTATTCTGAACATGACACGAATGCTACATAAAATTATGTATGAGAAAGCTGGTTTTGTCTCCAATATTAAGTCAAACATTGCTGGTTTAGGAATGTAACAACTGAACACAATTGCTGAGTTGTTTTTTTTAGGCTTTTTTTACAATTAAGGATCCCATTTTCCAAACAAACAAATAAATCCTTCTCTGATCTTTCTTAAATAAGATGTAGAATGTACTTTTGCAAATTTTTCTTCATTCATATTATAGTTGATGTTAAGTATAAACTGCTATTTGACATTTAATTTTTGCTATCAAAAAAGAAACCTTCAAAAATTTGTTTTTTTCTCATTTAATTCTTTATATAGTTTTGATTTTAAAGAGATTATTTCTAAAGTGAAGGTAGACTTAGATCTTTAATGCAAAATCATATGTGAAGGAAGCAGGCGTAGTAAGTTTGACCTGCTAACCCAAATAGTGAGAAAATATTAGCTACAAGTTTGTTGCATCTTCTGGCAAGACAATGGTTTAAGAATTCTGTATCAAAGCTGGTAATTTTTACTACCTCAAAATGCATTGTGTTGTACCTGGCTACCATTTGTACAATGTTCAGTGGAGAGAAGTACCTTAGAATATATTAAGTTGTGTAGTATATTTCCTGGAGCTTTGAAATGCAAGTGTCAATTCTTGCAGCAAAAGGAGTAGGTAATTTAAGGGCTCTTAAACCTTACAAACATTGGGTGAGATGGCGCTTGTCAACATAGCTCTTAGAGTAAGTCCTGAGTTGATTATCAAAATCCACTCTGCTTTCCAATGCTGCTTCACCGAAGGTCTTTTCTGAAGAAAGGAAACACAGTGAAGGTCAGATAGATAAAACGGTAATTCTTAGAAATATAAGCACACTGTTTAGAACTTGGTCTGAGCAGTACATGAAGAATAGAGATTTTTTTGAAATATTTCCATGTGATGGAGAGGGTTGATATAATTTGTATTTTTTTCTAGCAGTCTTTAACTATGGCAGATTGCTAATGTATTCTGAAAAAAATGGCATCAATATTCACTCTGATTTAAAGCTTGATTTAGTGTTGATTGCTTAATTTATACACCCACAGAGTCATAATGTATATTTGGTATGTTTGGTTATGATGTAATTTTTATTCATGAATGTAGGATTTGTGATATGACCGTGGTTTGCCTGCACTTTTCATTATATTATTTTTATTTGCAACCGGTGTTCCCTAGTCCTATTTTTGAGATCAAATTCCATAGCAATGACCTCAGTTGCATTAGTTTGATATTTTATTTCAACATAGCATCTGGTTTATCACCAGTGTAATTTCCCTGTGTGTCAGTTAAGCTTCATCAGTTTTTAAGCTGGAACCAGTGAGAGATTGGAAGATAGCAATTATTCTTTGGTTTTGTACAGCACCTTTGCTAATTGAAATTTGTTTTAAAGCAAGTGATGAAAAGTCTTTGATAAAAGTTTATGTACACATGCATCCATGATTTGTGTTCTTTCACAAAAATTGTATAAATCTAAAAATAAGATTTGTTATGCCAAAGCCTTTCCTAGAATACAAGGACAATATTCTGAGAAATGTGTGAAGAACTTTTAAGTGTTCAATAACTCCAGTACTTATGCCCAATATATTTATAGGTAAAAAAATTAACTGCAATTTTTTCAGAAAATAGAAACAGCTGATGAGAGGAAAAGTGGTATGAGAGAATTAGTTTATTGCCTGAGAAAAATTAGGATGGCAATCATTAATTTGCTCACCTGAATTCTCTGATTAGAAGATTCTTATGCTCTGGATTTTTGTATCGGTCACTTTTATGTCCACTAAGTGCTACGGGAAATGCCAGGAGATCAATCCCAATATCCAAAAATCTTAAATTTAGACAGTTGTAGCTCAGGTAACTGAATTCAGGTGTTCAGATAACTTTTGTTACAAATCAAAGGGTAGTTTGATTGTTTTTTTATTTGTTTGGTTTTTACTTTTTTAAGTTTTAGTAATATTTAATTGCTTTTGCAAGTGTTGTAGCAATATTTGATTCTCTAGGATGTTAGTGTGTATAAGTTGTTCATACATTATGATTAACATGCTTTTCAGCTGTCATTGATTGATTTTGTTTAACACAGACACTCAGGATCTACAAGGAAGCTGCATTAGTTTCAATCAATAATTCCTTGCTCTTCTTATTATCTCTGAGACTCTATAGGGAGCTGTAGAGGTCAGAACTGATCATTAATAGAATCCTAGGTCATGCACTTCAAACAAAACTGCTTAATAACTGGAGAGCTTCATCATTCTAAAGAATCTTAGACATATTGCAGGGAGCGAAAAAAAAGAAGAAAAGAGAACTATAATTGCTCTAGGAAATGAGAATTTTTGCTTTTTCATTTAGTATATTTAATGTGTTTGTTATTGTAATATTTATATTATTTTAGCATTATTTCATAGCAGCTATTTCAAATCTTCCTTCACTGTAATTATTATACATTTTACTTCATTGCATTTAGGAAAAGTCTCTTTAAAACAAGTAAAACCAAAAGGAAAACTAGTATGCATATCAACCTTATTTTTCAACATGGCTTGAAGAAATAATAATTCTTTTCTTCCTTTCCTCATCCTAAATCCCTCATATACAGTCACAAATGTATCTGTATTTATAGATGCACCAGAGCATGTACAAGGCTTTCTTTTCTTTCAGCTACCTCCAGACAATTCCACCAGAGCTGCAGATTTTCCTAGTTACTGATATGGAAGTAAAATTGTTTCTGTTACTCATGAGCTTCCCTTTCCTATGCACAGTACAGACACAGTCTGACAATTTCCACCTTGCAGGTTACTTTTCATTTGGAAACACACAGGAGATTTCATTCAAGGTACTTTGCTTTCAGCTCCAAACTGAGGACAATATGACATTCCAAAAGAAGTTGAGTGAAATTTCTTGTCTCAATAATACCACAAACTTAGTAAAATCATGTAAACATGTTCACATTGAATACCTTTTTTCTCTTTGATCATGAATGTCAAGTGTCAGTTAGAGATTGAAGTGTTGCTGGGGAAGAAATGCCACTGTTCAACCCTAAGACAGAAATTGAGCAGTATTAAATGGAATATATCGGTAACTGCACCATCAATGGCAACAAAGATGTGTCTATAAGAAATACAGGGAGGTAAGTTAGGTTTTCTCTCTTTACTGAGAAGCCATAAAAATGAATAACCAAACGCATGACATAAAAAGCAAGCAACCAATGAAAAATAAACCTAAAACCCTGCTTAGGAAGGCAGCACACAGATTGATAACGACCCTTAAAGGAATACTTTACTGAAGAAGGGTAGGTAAGGGCTTCTCTATGTTCTGAAGTATTTGGTACCTAAACTCAAACAACTGAGGCCCTATCTTGAGTGCTGTGGCAATTTTGGGTGCCTCAGTGTAAGATGGACATTAGACTGTTACAGTGTGTCCAGAGGAGAGTGACCAAGATAATGAAATGTCTTGAGGGCAAGACCTACCGAGCGGCAGCTGAGGTCACTTTGTTCAGCTTGGAGAAGTCTGAGGCGTGACCTCCTGCATGCAGTAGAGAACAAAGTTGGTCATACCCTTCCTTTTGCCATTAATAAACTTATAAAAGCATTTTTTTATTATCCTTTACAAAAGTTGCCAAATTTAGTTTAAATTGAGCTTTGGCTACCCTAATTTTTCTTTTCCTACATGCCCTAGCAACCCCCTTAAATGCTTCCTGAGAGACCTGACTCTTCTTCCAAAGATGATGCATCTTTTTATTCCTGAGTTCCTTCAAAACTTCATTGCCCATCCAGGCTGTATGTTTGCCTCGTCAATTCATCTTCTGGCACACAGGGACAGTCTGTTCCTGTGCCCTCAAGATCTCTGTTTTGAAGCACACTTACCTTTCCTGAATTCCATTGTTTTTAAGGGCTGCTTCCCAAGGAATTCACTGAATAAGTCTCCTAATTAGGGCAAAATCTGCCCTCTAGAAGTCCAATGTAAAAGTGTTATTGATGTTCTTCCTGATTTGGCCAAATATCAAAAATTCTATAATTTCATGATCACTGTGCCCCAAGTGGCTTCTAGCCACCACATCTCCCACCAGCCCATCTCTATTGACAAACAACAGCTCTAACATAGTCCCTCCCCTGGTGGACTCAGTCACCAGCTGCAACAAAAAAGTTGTCTCCACACACTTTAAGAACTTCCTGGACTTCCTCTTTTCTGCTTTATTAAGTTCCCAGCAGCTGTCTGGTAGGTTAAGGTCACCAACAAGAACAAGAGCTGCTGATCCTGAAACATTCTCCAGCAGCTTATAGAATGCGTTGTCCACCTCTTCTTCCTGGTTGGGGGGACAATAACAGACTCCCAGGAGGATGTCAGCTTCATCAGCCTTCTCCTTGATTCTTACCCATAGGCATTCAACTTCCTCATCATCATTAGTTTCAATATCCACAGCATCAGAAGACTCTCTAATATAAAGGGCTACCTGTCCACCTCTTCTCCCTTTCCTGTCTCTTCTGAAAAGCTTGTAGCCATCCAGTGCAGCACTCCAGTTATGTGAGTCATCCCACCACATTCCTAGATGGTGACTGCATCATAGCTGTGCTGCTGCACCATGGCCTCCAGCTCTCCTCTTTTGTTGCCCTTGCTTCGTGCATTGGTGTACANTGCTCCTGCCCTATCAACCACTTGACCCAGTGTCCTGCAGTCCGTTTTAATTGCCCTGATGCTCCACTTTTCAGTCTCATCACTGCCAG